>LPNX010108963.1:27598-75860 GCA_001517045.1 Pseudotsuga menziesii
AACGAATCTACTCCTACTGCTAAGTCTACTATTTTACAGTCAATCTCATTAGCCTGTGAGAATCGAAGGAGATCAGGCTAGGTGTCAGATGTGTTGCTGGCTTCTTCCGCTTGATAGTTCCCAGGTTCTAGCTCAATAAAATAGTTTCCCAAGACAGAATCCACTGGTACATTCTTCTCATCCAGCTGAGTGACGTTATATTTCATATGAGGCTCTCTTAAAATCTTAATCTGATTTGGGCTTCCTTTGTATGGCAACCACAGATGTGACCAATCAGAAGCGAAATATCCATTAAGTTTGGCTGACCAATCTCTGCTCAGGATAAGGCTGTACGCATCTGGTATATCAGCCACCACGATATTAATGACCTGGCATACTTTATCATTTGATGCCAGACGGACTAGGACATCTTCCATCTCACCAATTACCTTCACATCTGTCCTGTCCAACTGAACTACTCTCCACGGGGATGGCTTAGGCTGCCCATTGATTCTTTTACAGACAGATATCGGCATGACATTAACAGTTGCCCTTGAATCTACCAAGCAATTATGTACATTGTAGTTGAAGATTTCAAAAGTAAGGAGGAAAGGTGGATGCTTGTGCCTGGACTTACCTCCACTGTTGGTCTCTCCAATCTCTTCTTCTTCTTCTGGTTGATTGTTAGTGGGCGTCTTCTCATCTGATGCTTCAAGGGCTCTCAACAGCCTTTCTTTTTGCTGTGGCACTTTGCACATTTCGAATAGTGGAACATTCGCCTTTATCTTCTTTAAATCCTCCACAAATGTCATAATCCATCTTGTGTTCCGTGGGATGAGGCCTATCAGCATTCTCCTTATCTTCATTTGGCTTGGCCGTTGTATCATTCTGTCTAGGATTTTGGCTGGTAATAGTGAACTCTGGAATTTTATCAGCCAAAGATTTGTCTTGAAATCTCTTCTTAACATTTCTCTGCAGCCTCTTAATCTTTGGGAGTATAAGACTGTCTTCCTTAACCGTCCCTTGGCTCCTCGTGGCTACGTTGGTTTCCATAACGTCTTTACACCCCTGAGTCTTTTCTTCTTCAGCATCAAACAACGAGACATAATTCCATAAAGCCATGGTTTCCTCTTCCTGCTCTTTAGTAGAAGTGGAAGCAGAATTATCTTTTCTTTCTTCATCTCCTTCTTCTGTCAATCTAGAATCTAACAGTTGATTCATGACCAACGTCATCGAATTAATCCATTGAGGACAATTCTTTTCAGAGTGTGGCTGTTGGTGGAAAGTGCAAAAATTGTCCAAGCCTACCTCTGTTAAATTCATAAATGCAGCATTGTGAGGAGGAGGTTGAGACTGATGGTTATCCTCTCTTTTCTTATAATATGGCTTATAAAATTTTTGTGCTTCCTTTTCTTTCTCCATATCTATGATTTTGTTGGAAAGTTTCTGCATCATTTTGGCCATATTCTCCAAATCTGGCGACTTTTCTTCCTTAGGCTTAGTAAACAATGAGGCTTTTCTTCCCGCACCCTTTTCTCCTGATTGCTCTGGATATTCTTCAATACTCTCTCTCTCAGCTTCTACTACTTCAACCTCTTCATAGGTTTCCGTCAACGTAGGCTTGGCCCTGCCTTTGGCAAACATGGCCAGAGCAGGCCCTAAAGCTGAAATATAATATTCAATCAGATCTTTGTCTGAAGGTCTATCCGTTTCAGAGAAATTCTTGAGATAGGCTGCAAACCTTTGTGTGAAACTGTGCACCTTTTCTTTTCTTTCTTTCTTCAACGCGCACAGCCCTTTCATGAGAGCCGCATGAGTTTTCTGAGTTGCATACTTCTAAAAATTCTTTCGAAGGTATCCCAATCAGGGATAGAGTTAGCAGGCAACCCAAAGTACCATGATGCTGCAGCTCCTTTAAGGGTATGCGGGAACAGTCTGCAGACTACATCTTCATGCTCCCTAGCCCTCAATCCTTCTATTGCCAAGTAAAAACTCTGCAGATGATCATCTACTAGTATCTTCTCATTGGGGTCGAATTTAGGCAGTAACTTTTCAAAGGATTGAGGCAAATCATGTAACAAAGGGGTCAGGTTTAAGGGTGATCTGGCTCTCCATGCAGGTGGTGGATTTGGTGGGTTAGGTGGTTGGTTTGCGTTTACGCCAGCCATGAGTCTGGGTGGAGAATGAGGAGGTGAACCAACTGGAGTGTGAGCAGGAGAACTGTGAGGGGTTTCCGGGCCTTCTTGATTCAACGGCAGCACAACTTCCTGTAAGGCTGTCTCTACAAGTTCTTCCCAGTCTCCAGCCAGCACCGAGCCTTCCGCTTCAGGACGATCTTTCTTTTTATACTCTCTTCTGGGCAATTCAGGGATGATTGGCAATCCCCCAATCTTTTTTACATATGCCCTGGTGTGTCTTCTCAGATCATTAACAATTTCGTTGCCAACAGAATATAGATGTTCTCTTACTTCCGGAATTGGATTATGAAACCCACTGCTTTCAGACTTGTTACCGGTGGAATATTCTCGGGAAAACGGGTTTCCTCGGCCAGCCATACACTGGCGGCCCTCCTTCTAGCGCCAAAACTGTTGAGGCCCCGAAATTCGCAGGCAGCAACAGTAAGGGATTCTCCCCAATCAATGTTCCCAACTAGCCCGTTGACTGTTTGGTATAGGGAATCCGTTCGGTTTGCGGTCCGGCTACCGTAGGTCAAGTAACAAAACAAAAGTGTTACTGGTTGCGGCCCGGTCCACTGTGTATGTTTTGGTATTTTTTGACCTAATGTATGATATGCAAGTGCCTAATTTACCATGCAGGGTGATAAGATGCGAGGAGTAGTCACAATGTGATGCACAGGTTCTTACATCTCGTCTTAGACTCGCTAGCATCCCAATCACAGACAACAAGAAAAAGAAACTAACTACCTAAACTATCCCTAGGGAGCAGGATTATCACTTGTAAATGAGTAATACATTGTGTACATGCATTATGAAGAGTTACAGTTAGCTGACACTTCTTTCAAGACACACGCACAATTACAGATATTTAAACAACCAGATAGCCGATTATTTTATGAACAACATTTATTACTCATAGTGGAAAAACATCCCAAAAAAATACTGAACAACATTCAACAAGAACATAGGTTCAGGAAGTTAAATACTCATAGTAAATGAAACACATCTGAAAACGAAATAGTTCCTCTTCAACATTATTCATTTAGTTGCATTGATACATTCCACATTTTTCGCTCTCTCCAGCAGGCAAAAGTTGCACTTTTTGACTGTAAAACGAAGTAGTTCCTCTTACAAGCAAAAGGTTTTCCAAATTTTTTAGGGAAAAAGCCCTTTCTAAGTCCTACTTTCAAATATTTAACTACAATTCCAAAATGCTTCAGTTTTCCCCAGACGCATGATCTTTCAGTGTCCCAAACGTTTCACATTCCTCTATCTTGTCTGTATGCAATCATGAACCACTGGGTAACGGATCAGTTTTTTGGGTCCGCGCGTTTATAGCTCCGGATTTCGTCTTTTACTCCCCTGGCCCTCCTGGCGATTCCCCTGGTTTCAGTTATACTCCTGCCAAAACGGTCCGTCTTTCTCCGCACCATGGTAGATTGACCGATCTCCTCAAAACCGCCTGCAATCAAATCAACAAGCATGATTCAAAAACAACAAATATTACCAATTGAAACGACTATTCCACAAGGAAATGGCAAGGCGCACCACCTGTGGGCTTGACAAACCTAGCCTACGACGGTCAACAGGAAACTCATCGGCGGGAAAACTTAAAGTCGGCAGTCGGAAGGAAATAACATCGAAGGCCAAAAGGCTTTCCCAGCCGCAACGGCGGAAAAGGCACAATTTACGGACAAGCGAAACGCGGGCAAGAGAGGCTTTAATCGGAAGTCGGACGGATTTGTACTTCGGAAGCCAAAAGACTTTGAGAGCCGCAACGACGGAAAAGAGAAGGCTAGAGCCATGCGATGCACGTCGGAAGTCGGACGGATTTACGTTTCGGAAGACAAATGGCTTTCCCATCCGCAACGGCGGATGAGAAATGGCTTCGGATACACGGATAAATCAGGTTAAAACGCATCGGCAGTGGGAGCTTTTCACACTTCGGATGGCAAAACAGTTTGGGAGCCGCAACGGCGGACGGGAAAAGGCTATCAGCCGCCGATTTAAAAAAAACGACTTAAGTGTTTCGGATAGCTCTTCAAATCAACATCGGACAGAGATTCTGTCATACCATCCGCAACGGCGACCACAGCAAAGAGAACTGGTTTGATCAACAAGCAAAATCCAGCTTAAAAGCTGCGACTGACCATGAATTCCAACGCAATCGAAATCCGATCCTTGGTCAAGAGTTAAGCTTTTGTAGTCATTAAAAATTAAAACACAGACCAACAACTCAAAGGATTCAATGACCAAAGCAAAATCATGAGGAGGGGTCCAAAATTTAAGAAATTTGGGGAGAATAGTTGCAGCTTCAACAGATGGACCTGCTTCTAGAGTCTTCAGAGACCAAGTGTCATCTTCAGATTTTTCTTTGTTCTTCTTGTAACCAAGACCAGTTTTTTCGAGTGGAGATCTTTGGCAATCTAAGATCTTATCTAGGACAATTGAACTTTCCTGGAACTTGACCAAGACTTCGTTCTTCTTACCTTTTTTTCTGAGACCAACTACCTCCATTTCCAACTTCTGAACTGTCTCTTCTTTTTCTTAGAGCTGACTCTTCAGGATTTCTTCTGTCCTCTTGGCTTCCTCCAGCTGAGTCTTCAGATCATGATTGACCTCTCTAGTTTCTTCAAGCTCTTATGCAGGCTTTTCTGATTCTTCCTTTTGACTGATCAATTCAGTCTTTAATTGTTCAACTTCAGCATCCTTGTGTTTCATTTGATCCCGCAACTCTTTGTCCTTGTCTTTGAGCTTTACAAGCAACACTTTCATTGACATGGTCTTCTGCTGATATTCATTCAAGGAGTCCAAGATTTTCTTTTTGAACTTCGTGAAATCACTCTGGTTCAGATTTACTGTGTTTAGGAACCAATTGGCTCTGAGATCAATATTTAGCAACGTGAGATGTATCTCATGTGCAGTCTTTGATAGCCCTTCATCATCTTCTGCAAGAACCTTCTCAATTTCATCACACAAGCTATCATTATAATCACAAGAGTCCATACCTTTACTAGAGTCCTCTTCTTGTTTGTCTTCTTCTTGATTGAGCTCTTCTGGGGGCTTGTCTTCTGATTCCTGATCTGTCTTTTCGGGTTTTGGTCTTCCCTTCTGATACTCACTCTCCAACTTGAACCATAGGTCTTTTGCCGAAGTGTACTCTCCTACACTTTCCTTCACTGAGCTGGGAAGTCCGTCCATGAGGAACTTCAAGGCTGTAGTGTTGTCCTTCTTTGCTTCCTTCTGTGTAGCTGATTTTCCTTTCTTGTTTGATGGAGCAGGTGGATTGATGACAATTTCCCAAATACCAAACTTCTTCAGATAAGCCTTCATTTTGCTCCTCCAACTGAAATAATCTGTAATATCAAGTACAGGCACGTCATTGCTTGATGACTCTTTCTTTTCCTCCATTGTGTCTAAGGATCTCCTTCAAGCTTGCTAGGTTTGTGACGAAGGCCGGCTCTGATTCCAATTGTTAGACACTGAGAGGGGGGTTGAATCAGTGTAAAGCCAATTTTACAACTTTTCTTAACTTGTCACAATTAACTACCAATTCACCATTCCATTATTCTAACAATCTCATAATCATTTCATAAACTTCATCATTCACATATCATAGCATATGAATCATCAAGAACCTTAACACAAAAGAACACAACACCATATAGTTTTGTAATCCTTTTGTATTAGTTTTGGTCCTGCTACAACCGTTAGGTAAAATCAGCACCTACTGATACAAAGAGCACCTACTCTGCATCCAGGACCCTGCCTAGTTTTCTTAGACCCTGCTAAGAAGGGTTTGAGGTATCCTAAACTCAAATGCAAGACAAGCTTGCTTTTACAATTAAAGCTCACTGTCACATCAACATCATCTGTTTCTTCAATCTGTTCTGCTGCTGGTCAATACTGCTGATCATCTGTTAATCACTCTTATCAACACTGCTGCAACACACTTCTCAATCTTCTTTGTTCATCAACACCTGCTCTTCAATACTGCCAAGTCATCAAGGTCTGCTCAAGGTTCATGTCAAGCACAAGGGTCTGTCCATAACACAGTCAACTCAATCAACCAAACATAAAGGTCTTCACAAATCAGACTGTCAAACAATAATCAAACTTGTCATCATCATCATTGTCTTCTTCACTGGTTGCTTGTCATCAACCTGTTACTATCATTTGTCATATCATATCAGACTGTTGTCACTGTCATATGAGTGGTTGTCACTATCTTGTCAAGTCAATGTATGTCACTGTCAAGCTGATCATCATGGCTTGCATCATAACAAGGTATTGCATTCTTCACCAAGGCTGTAGCAGCCTTATCCACCAACGAGGGTAGCTTATCAAAAGCTTACCAAAAGCTTTTGATATACTCACACTACTGTTCAAGCCAACCTATCACTGTATTCACTTCATAAACATACCTTTTGCAGATGACTTCAAATTCAGATCTTGAACTTCAACTTTGACTGTAAAACAAACTTGCACTTGTTCATTTACACATTTGTATATACACACTTATACACTTTACTGTATATCATGCATACAAATGTACCACTGTGCTCACTTCATACCACTTTGCACATACTGCTACTGTATACATTTGTATCGCTGTTTATCACCAAACATCATCTTAGGGCATACACCATCATCAAATTATGCTTCATCATAAATCATCATCCTGTTCAACATCTTCAGCATTCTCAGCATGTTCACCAATTCATATATAATCAGCATATACATCATAGTACTGTCTATGTCATCAAGCTGTCTCTATCGTTGTCCTGAAAACACTGCCTTCATGTTGCTCCCACTGTTTCAAAACATCAAGCATGTCCAGCTGCCCAGAAATCAAGTCATCAACCGGTCCCTGTCAAATCAATCACTGTTATGTCATGGCTGTCACTGACATCAAAATGGTACTGCTGAGATACTTCTTGCAGCAACATTTCTTTCACAGAGATATATCTGTCAAGTTGATCTTGGTTATGATTCCCTTCAAACTCGGTCTTCATCTAGGGCTTTGATATCAAGCCAACGTTCTGGTAACCATACACATGAACTTCACAAACTTCATTCTCTGTCAATACACTACACAGATTAACTTTATCATTTCAGACCTCTGTGAATTAAGTCAAGTTCTTTGCAGGTCTTTCTTAACCCAGAGTGACTATGCAATATTCAGAACAACAGTTTATGAACAATAACATAGTCAATCTTTAGTTTTTCTGATATAAACTTTAGATGCCTCCATGAAATCAGCCGTTTAACACCTCTTGTAGGGCTGAATGTACTGTGTAACTTCAGATGCCTTAATAACTGTGCAACTTCATATGGCTTGAATATACTGTGTAATTTGTTAAGCAATTCAGATGCCTTTACATACCTCTGCAACCTTGGATCAAGCTTGTATCTACAGAATAATTTCAGGCTGCTACTTTACACCTTTGGACTGCCTTAGAGCAGAATTAGACAAGCTACCTTCATAAGGATGTTCTTCAAATCAACCAACATTTCGAATTAGTGCTGCAATTTCAGACTGTCTTCACTAGCTTTAGGCTCTATGCAAATTGAGATTGTTGTGCAACGTTCAGACCTTGAAATCATCCTTCAAGAGCTTCAGTTATCAGAACTCATCCTTGCACATTGATACACGAAGACTAAGCAACTTCAGCGTGCTGGACTATGCATCTTTGGAGGCCAAAACATTGACTTTAGGTCAACTAAAACAGTTTGGTGCTCTCACATGATGCTGCTATGACAACCCCAAATTCAAAAAGATAAGACACATGTAGCTGTCAAAAACAAATCAGAGATAAAGCTTGAAAATTTTGCACTGGAGATAGTCCTACGTCTGCCTTAGAAGACCCCAAGACAAGTCACAAGATTGGACTGTCATAAACCACCGAAATCTCAGAGATAAAAATCAGACTTCAAAAATTGCTGCTGTGTTTTCCACAGTGGACTGCTCCATCTGAATTTCCTCAGTCAAATACACTCGAAATTTCCACAGTGCTGCACCTCCGAAATTGCCTCAGTGGACAGTCCGAAATTTCCACAGTGCTGCACCTCCGAAATTGCCTCAGTGGACAGTTAGAAATTTCCACAGTGCTGAACCTCCGAAATTTCCTCGGTCCAACGAATTTGACCTCAGAGCTCTTGCCAAATTCACACACTAAAATGAAATTGTGAAGGCCTATTTATATAGATTTTCCATGAATTTTTTTTTGGAGCCGACATGAAAAAAAATATTATTATTTATTAAATTTTGTTTCACTGAGCCAACTTCTACTTGAATTTTTATTTAATATAGTTGTCACCTCATCCTTTGTTTACTTGCATAATAGGGCTAACTTCACCACATTATTTTTTCATCCTTTGTTTACTTGCATAATAGGGTTGACTTCACTTTGATCGTGTTTGAGGCTGGACTAGATGAGCTTCTTCCTTATTTTAATGAGTTCTTCATGCTTCAAGGACCAAGTCAAAAGACCAAGAGGAGATCACCAAGGGAACAAGGACTTCCTCAAGGACATCAAAGGTTCCATATAAGCATGAACTTCATCAAGCTTGTGGGCTACTACAAGGATTAAACATTTCCCAAGTGATATGGGTATTACCATCAACAAACTACCAAGTGCACCACATCATCAAAACCAAGGGTTATAACTTATGTCTGCCCAAAACCCAAGGTGAAGGGTGCAAACCATCTTCAAGGGTTTGAATACCCCATCAACACACAAGTGACCCATATGCAAGAGGACAATCATCTCCATGCAAGTATGAGGGCTTCAACACACTATGACCAACTTGTGGGTCCAAGCAGTTCTTCAAGGGCTTCTTCATCAAGCAGGAGACTTCATGGGGATGCCAGGCCTTCTCCTAGGGTACCATGACACCATCAAAGCATGAATGATCACAGAATGGGTCATTAATGCTTCTCCAACCCATCTAGGGCTTCTCCATAGTCTGCAAGGGCTTCAGGACCATCTCCAGGGTCTTCAACGCCATCAGCAGGGTCTTCAACATGTTCAGCAAAGTGGTGGCTTCAAGATTCGGCCTTGTGGGTACAAGGACCTTATCAATTGGGTACAAGGTGCTTCAAGGCACAAACCCACTCTGTAAAGGGTCAAGGCACTACAAGTGGGACTTGCTTCAAGGGTTTCAATACCCCATCAACACACAAGTGACCCATATGCAAGAGGACGATCATCTCCATGCAAGTATGAGGGCTTCTTCAAACTTTTGTGGGTTTCAACACACTATGACCAACTTGTGGGTCCAAGCACTTCTTCAAGGGCTTCTTCATCAAGCAGGAGACTTCATGGGGATGCCAGGCCTTCTCCTAGGGTACCATGACACCATCAAAGCATGAATGACCACATAATGGGTCATTAATGCTTCTGCAACCCATCTAGGGTTTCTCCATAGTCTGCAAGGGCTTCAGGACCATCTCAAGGGTCTTCTCCATAATCTTGAGCATCATGCATTGTTGGCTTGTCTTACGAGCCCACACCTTAGCCTCCTAGGCTAAGACTACTCTATACCCTATCGAGAATGAATCTCCCTTGCACAAAACTTGTCTTCTCCTGATGCAGCACATGCTTGGCCACTGCTCTTACCCTCAATGCCAAAGCCTTAGCCATAATCTTATATGCTACCGAGAGGAGCGTGATGGGACGCCAACCGCCAATGGAATCATGCGCCCCATTCTTATGGATTAGATTAATCAACCCTTTATTAAGTGTTTCTAAGAGGTAGCTTGAAGAGAAAACTTCAGTTGCCAAACAATAAAAGTCTTCCCCAATACAATCCCACATGGACTTATAAAACTCACAAGGTAGACCATCCAACCATGGATATTTGCTATTTTTCATAGACATGAGAACTACATATAGCTCTTGCGTCAAACTTTGCTCTAATCTATCCTTGTTGCCAGTCGAAACTTTGTAGGGGACCACTTTGCAACAAGCATCACGAGTGGCCAAGACACCATCGAACAAGGAATAAGGTGAAAAGATGGCCTAGAAGTGGACATTGAACATACTCTAAATCTCAGTCGCATCCTCAACAAGAAAGCCATTGGCTCTATGAAGCCCTAACACCTCTACTACAAACTTCCTTTTCAAGAAGTCAAAATAAAACTTGGACCCTTCGTCTCCCTCATGAATTCACTTTAATCGAGAGTGGACCCTACCTCTTTGAGCAATGTACTCCTCTCCTCTTCTGAGAGTCAACTCTAACTTGGCAACGCCCTCCTGTATGGTGATATTATGGATGTCTTCTTCTAGGAAGATACAAACATCCTCCAGTATCTGACGTGCCTCTTGTAACTCCCTCCTTCTCTGACAGGCCATCATCTAGCCCCAACCTTTTATGAATTTGACAGTGTGCAACACTGTTGCTTCTGCCACAAGATCCAACCGTGTGGCCCCATCAGGTGCGGGGAGAGAGTCCACACCCTATGGACGAGGGTGTGAAAGTCCGTTGATTCCAAGTGTGAGACATTTTGTTTAAAAATTGAAGTCATAGCGGCATCTGTAGTCATGCCTATAGAGATCACTGAATGGATTGGTAAGTGGTTCGACCCAATAACATCCAATAGAGCATCCACAGAGTGAAGCTTTCCTGAGAACACAGCCTTTTCCTTAGACCCATAGAATTTCTCTAGTCAAGCTTGTAGTTTGTCCTAACCCTGTTTGTAATTGGTCGACGTGAACCACCCACCATAATCCAACCCCTTTTGTTTCCAATTGGAGTTAAAGATTTGTAGCACATCATTCCGCTAGGCAGTCGTACTTGGGTACCCTGGCTTGGAAAAGGGAGAGGCATCTGCACCAAGCTTGCTTTTCCATGCCATTGGCCATTAAACCTCGCCCACCCTCCCATTAAACCTCACCCACCCTCCCATTCGACCATGCTGAAGTCACTGTCGACGATCCACTCTACTGCTGGTAAGCAATAAGCCATCCAGTCCCATAATTGACTCCTAGTAGAGATGGATTTTGGGGCATAGACAACGCACAACCCAATCACTTGTTCTAGGACCATTAGAGTGATCCAAACACACCTGTCTTTCGGGGCTGAGACCAAGGCAACTACTAGAATTTGCAAAGGAGAGAGGGGAATCACTACCCCACCACCCCCTTGACAATGATCTAAGGCCCAAAAGGGGCCATTCCAATAATAACTCATCTTGTTTTGTAGCTCAAATACTGCTGACATGACCTCTTATAAGAAGACCACATCTGGTCGGAAACGTTGCAAAACACTTCGCACAGCCTGCTGGCGACTGGGAATTATCATCCCTCATACATTCCAAGACATTATGGACAACTTCATTCCAATAGGAGATGTTGTCCAAGGTTGATATAAAGGTTGGGCATCTCAAGGCCTTTAAGCATGCATGCATTCACCGATTGGATGATTGCATCCTTGTAGGAGTTGCGTTGCGGGCTCCTCTCACTAGTTGACTTATCCATCTACGAGGGGAAAAAAATTACCTTTCGCTTGGAGGATTTCATTTTCCAGGCCTACTCAATCTCCATACTGCTACTATTTGCTTGTCGTGTCCCACCCGTCATCTCCAGGCCTCCTGATCGAGAGACATTGGGTTGACCACCCACCACTATTGTGTAAGCAGTCGGGCCCTCAACTTCATTGGATCTCCTGGAACCACTGCCCTTGCTACCTCTTGAGGTACCTCTTTGAATCTAAACCTGAAGCTAGCTCTCGACCAACACCCCTTCCTAAACCTGTGCATAAGTTGGGACCATGGACACCTCCTCTACCCCACCAACACCACTACCAACCTTATCACTGCTAGAGCATGACCCCCCATGACCACCTCAACTAGTTCTTTGACTTTGAGAAACCTCACTGCCATCCCTAGGTTTTGAGGCCTTAGACGTGTACCTTGACCTTGACCTTGGTACTGCGGACGATGCTTCCTCATCACTAGCCTCCCACTGCCTAGGCCGATTGTGAGGGCATTCATGAATCAGGTGGTCTTGATCCTGACAAGAAAAACAAGCATTTGATAGGTTTAGACAACGAACTTTTTGCTGGTGAACTCCATTGGTAGTGCAAACTAAGATGAATGGTTGGAAGCTTTTGCTTTAAATCCACCTCCACAGAAACTCTCAGGGTAACTCTAAAAGAGTTAAGACAACCATATGGAATTAGAACTTTGCCATACTAACGGGCAAACAGATCCACAAACGATCGCATATTCGCAGGGAGGCCAGGAAACTCTATCCATAGAGGATAATTTGCATGACCTCGATCCTCAGGCTCGAAATCTGTCCTCCACGGTTGAACAAAAGCCAAAGATCCCATAATATATGCCAGGTGCCAAATTGAAGAACATGTCAAGCAACAACTTTTGAATTAAACAAAAGGTAAACAAACTTCACTCCTAACCCCTAGTAGGAGTTCAATGAGATCCCCTTGGCTTCCGAAGTCAACAAAGTCCATCTGTTAAACACCTCCTCATCTGGCATGCAGTGTAGAAATACAAGATGATGTTGGGTAACTCTAGATGCTTGTGTCCTTAAAAGTACTCATTATCCGCTTTGGTCCAAAATGCCGCTGCATGTGCCTAAAATATTTCCAAAAACCATGAAACAATTCAAGTGGGGGTGGAAATGCAAAATCATCATTTTTGGATGTTGAAACACTATTTTAGAGAAATGGAAACAACCTTGAAGCATTTTGGTGGTCTTTCAATGATGTTTCCCCTCCATAAACTAGTGAACAACATTTTAAGGGACCTCTAGAGGCACTTTTGGTAACTAGCTTTTTAGGGTTTATGTTTTTGGTATAACCCTCTTGTATATTTTTATCACTTCATGCTACTTTTCGTAGTTTTCTCTCATATCAAAGGTTGCTTCTTTTGCCTTTTCCTTCTCTTTGAAGTTACCCAAAAGGAAGTGATGTTGTTGCAAGGTGCTATGCTATTCATGCAAGAGAAGAACCTAACTATGAGGCATTGAAGTTACAAGTTGTCCTTAATCATAGTTGCAAACCACTTAATTGACCAGAAATACTTTCAACTGAGAGAAGAGTGGATCCCAAGTCCAACATTAGTCCACCAATAAACTCTATAGATACAAGGGAACCTTACCAATGGAGGATAAGAATATGGATATTGATTCAAGATGCAAGAATAGAACAAAGCCCTTACTCATTGGCTACGATCTTGGTCTAGAAAGAGGACTATTTTACATGTAGCTCTAGAGTTCAAGAAGTTATAGTTCAATTTGAGTGAACACAAGAGGCCTTGCATATTCTCAAGGGGAACTTGCACATGATGAAACAACAAGAAGAGGGCCAAATGTAGATAGAACTCAAAGGCAACTTCAAAGTCTCAATCAAAGAATTGCTAGACATGAACTTATCTTTCCAACAAGAAAAACACTTGGAAAGTATCGAGGATTGGTTTGCTTGAGGGAGGTCTAAGAGCCACCATTTATTAGTTTGGAGACTCTCTTATAGGTTTAGGTTTAATGTAGACGCTATAAGTGTTTTTTTCCCTTTTCTTGGTGTTTTTCTCATATGTTTTTGCCCAAAATGTTGTTGTTGCATGTGCTTGGAATGTTTCCAAAAATTGTGAAATTTTCAAGTGAGGGTCAATGTAGGATGCCAAGATGTCATTTTAGAAAAATGGAAAAGACCTCGAATCATTTTGGTGGTGTTTCAACTATGTTTCCCCTTTGTTCCAATGCCTTGGATGGGGAATGCTGTTTAGCGAGACCTCTAGATGCATTTAACTTATCTTTCTAGGGTTTAATTTTTCAATAAATTTCTCATGTGTATTTTTATCATTTAATGCTACCTTTTACTTATGTCTCACATTAGGGGTTGCTGCTTGTTCCCCTGCCTCACCTTCAGAGTTAACCAAAAGAGAGGGAGTTATGTTATTGCAAGGTGCTATGCTATTCTTGCAAGTGAAGAACTTGACTATGAGTTATCGTAGTTACAAGATGTCCTTGAACTACATCACAGGTTTTAATGTTCTCAGGTTTGACATTAACCCACCAAATATTAGACCCTATAGGTACCCAAGTACCCTTATCAACAAAAGATGGCAAGTGAGTGGTTGATTCAAGATGCAAGAATTGAACAAAGACCTTACTTATCATCTTTGATCATGGTAGAGAAAGAGGACTAGCTTCCATGTAGCTCCATAGTTCAAGAAGTTACAAATCAATTTCGGTGAATACAAGAGGCCCTACATATTCTCAAGGATAACTTGCACATGATGAAACAATAAGAAGAGGGCCATTTGTAAATAGAACTAGAAGGCAACTTCAAACACTTGAGCAAAGAACTATTTGATGTCAACTTCTATTTCCAACAAGGAAAACACTTGGAAAGTATTGACTATTGGCATGCCAAAGGAAGGTTCAAGAGTCATTATTTATTAGTTTTGACTCTTGAGGCTCACTTTTAGGGTTAGGTTTAGTTTAGATGATTTGTGTATTTTGCCTTTTTTGGTGTTTTTTCTCTTGTTTTTGGCCCAAAACACCATTGCATGTGCCCAAAATGATTCTTGAAATCTTAAAATGTTATGGATGAAGGTTGAAACATGGGACCAATGTTTTAGGATGACACCATTTAAGAAAAATGGAAACATGTCCTGGAATATTTTAGTGGTGTTTCAACAACATTTCCCTTTCTTTTTGTATCCAAAATAGGGAATGTTGTTTCTAGGGACCCTTTACAAGGGTTTCTAGTAAATTTTTAGGGTTTACCTTTTCAATATAACCTCCTTGTATGATTTTATCATGTGATGCTACTTTTTTATTTATCTCTATTATCAAGGGTGGTTTCTTGCGTACCTGCTCTGCCCTCCCCTTGTGCTTGGTGATTATTGCTAGCTGTATTTTCTAGTCTTTGTGACTTATTTTGGTTTTTAGTGGACATTAATAAAACTTCAATTTAAATTTCAATCTCATTTTTTCTCTTTTTTCATCTCCATTCTTACCATATTACTTGGTCTCTAGCGCAAGTTAGAAGTTATTGCGAACCCAAAATATTAGAAGTACTATCTTGTTAAAGGGGTTAAATTAAGCACAAACATGGAGAGATCTAGGTGAACATTGCTCCAATGGGATAGATGTAGAAGGGAAGAGAATAATTATGATTATTTTGAATCTCATAAACAATAGAGATCGGGACTTTAGATAGTCATCACATTGTGAAATAATGGAAAAGGATTGTAGTGAAATTTTGATGAGGCATTTGTGGGATGGATCAAGGTGCCGAGCTTTGAGGTTAGGACTTGTGTCTTTCTCTACTTGCTAAAATGAACATATTACAAACCCTAGAAAAGTTGGAACTTACAAAAAACATATAGAAACTTGTGGAAATGCTCATGTCAAGTAACTTTAGGAAGTACAGAAAATTATAATCGGCCATTTTGGGTTCTAATACATGAGAAGTAGAATTCTTAACTCATGTTCATGAAATATAACTAGAAAGTGATCGTGGGGCATCGTTAGGCTACATCCTCGTTTGGTGTAGTGTTGAACACAACCCCACGACTCCATCTAGCCCACACACCACTGTGAGAGCCACTCCTTGGTAAATCCGGACACATTCCTCGTACCCCCTAGGTATATCTGGAATACCATTTCCCTCATAATAATAAGATCATTACCACATTCTTAATAAAATTTACCAAGAATCTACCCACTCCCTAACTACTCATTTAATAATTTTAAAACTGATCAACCGAGACAACTGCAATACTTCTCGAGACTACTCTAGCAACCCCCTTACAAGCACCCCATTAGCACTAGTCTATTTGGCATTTTATTTTATGTTTGATGCTTAAGTTAATCAATGTGTTGTTTGGAATGATATTTTAAATGCTAGTTATTTGAACCATTTGCAGATCATCTCAGTTTTGGTATTTATTGATTCATCTCCTAGACTTATTGTTTTATTATATAGATTAAACACCATTGTTTATTTTATTAGGGACCACCTCCCTTGGCTTCGCTAGGAGAGAGCCTAGACAGAGGAGTCAAGGTCAAGTGACAACACTTGACTCTTGCTTGCCCCCAAGGTCACACTCAGTGGCTTGAAGATTTATGCCACGTGACCCGAGGTGCGAATTAGGCGGCAACACATTGAACCATTTTATTTTATGGTTTTTATTTTATAAGACCATTAGACCATTGGTACCCTATCCTAAGTTCCTAGAAGGCTTGTCAAGATTAGAAATTCAAGTTTCACTTTCTCATTTTGAGCGTGGCATCTTGACAAAAGAAAAAGCTTAGATCTGATTTTTTTTTTTATATACGCTGTTGCTCTTTTTTTGTACTCTTCTGCTCTCTAGCTGGTCCGTGACTTTGGGTTCCTTTTGCTGTTGAACCGTGTCTTTTTGATGTCCACATTGCTGCGCTGTGGGTTGTTTGTCCTCTCTGCTGCTGAACTGTGATTGTCCTCTCTCCATTGAAGCATAACTCTGTTTTTTATGTTGAGCGTGACTGTGTCTCTCTGCTGAAGCGTGACTGTGTTTTTCTGCTGAGAGTCACTGTGTCTCTCTGCTGAAGTGTGATTTGTTTGCAACCTCTACGGGTGGGCCGTGGTTGTGGTAGCCCTCCTGGGCTGAGTCATGAATTCTTTGCACCCTTTGAAGCTAGGCCGTGATCTGTGTGATGCTTGCTGAGCTTGGATGTAGACTGTTGTGATCCTTCTTGGCTGGGATGTGGACTGCGCTGTCTGTTCTGAGTTGATCTGCGACCTTAGTGGGCTACCTGTGACTGAACTGTGACTTTGTGAGCTGGTAAGACTAGGGCTGGTTGTTTTTCATCTCTGAACTGTTTTGGAGGTCTGTACTTGTCTAACTCTTTCCTTCAACTACCTATTTTTCTATCTCAAGGTATATCTTTTGTTCCTTTGGTGACTTGTCTTCAACGACAAGGTTAGAACCTAAAAGTATCCGTGTATGAGGATGACCCAAAAACAACTCTAGATTAGTATTGTTACTATTCATTACTGTTGTTACTTCTTGTACATTATTATTGTTTTTATCAGTTATAATATTGTTATTGTACATAGCATTTGATAAATCATCTCAAGGACCAACTTTAATGCAGTGACTAGTGGAATAATTCTGTTTATGCACTAAAAAATAATTTTTATAAATCCTAACCTAACCCTATACTTTGATAGCTAGTGCATATGGAGTGTGTTTGAGCGCATACACATGAAGAAAAGAAATTGTTTGGAACAAAAACCGTTGGATGATTTGGTCTTCATGTAGTACAACCTTCGGTTGAGATGCAACCATTTGTTGAGCAACGCACTCTATGCAAATCCCATAGACTTGGAGAAATTGGTCTCTCCTCAAATTGGACCATGGAGAATTAGTGCATAGTGTTTCCAAAGAGTTTACAATATCTACCCTTTTCTTGCCGCTATAGGGAATGGACTTGGAGCCACTTTCACTACTAGAGGTGGGTAACATTGGTGCTGGTGTTGGAGCTTTAGGGGCATTGTGTAGAAACGCGAAGAATACCCAATGCCTTTGATCTAGACTTAATAGGATGTTGTGTAGTGTTACCAGAAATCAACTAGAACTGGTTGAACTGGTCAGTCGGATTGATTTCATGCGACAACAATTTTTATAGTCTGAACCATTCGGTTTCATATGGCTAGTTTCGTACAACACAATCCGAGCGCATGTAGATCAGCTAAGTTCACCTAAAAATTGGGAAAAAAATAAAAAAAACTTAAATCTAGAACCCTAAGCCAATCCTAAACCTCTCCCTTATCGAAAACCCCAGACTTCACATATCTGTGTCTAATGGTTTGGATTCACAAGGATGTACATGAATATATATTTTTAAATCACAATTGAATATATTGTATTTTTTTGGTTGATTGATTTTTGTATTCGTCTTTTATCGGATCCAGTCTAGTTCCAATTTGATTTCGGTTTTTGGGATCGATATGTTTGGTAACTGGTCCAAGACGTAGTGTATTAGTATGGTGATTTTTGGACTCTATAATCTAGAGGTTTCAATGCTTATATGTTTTTTTGCAGAACTTTAATTATATGTATCCTAGAACTTATATCTCAATAAAGTTTTGCTATTTGTACCCTTACATGCAATATAAATGAGAAGACTTTGCATTATTGGTGTCTAATAGTTTGGATTCACATTGATGTACATGGATATATATTTTTCCATGGAATATGTCCTTAGGAAAACTCTCCAGGTGCTTCCTCACATTCTGTGAATGGTGCCTGAGGTATATGACACCAAAGTGCATGTACTCCCAAACTAGAGGGACTCTACCAGATTTGAACCCATGACATCTTTGCAATCTCTTCCTTGAATTTGGTCGGTCAAACCGTTTGAGCTAACCGTTAGGCTTATTGTATATGTATCCCCAATGGCTAGCTAAAGTGGTTTGACTTGCCATGCTGAAGCCGTATTGACCAAGGAGGTCACGTGTTTGGATCCACTTGGGTCCCTTAGGGTTTGGCTTACATGTTGTACATAGGTGGCATTTACCCTATGCGCCATTCACAAAATGTGAGGAAGCCTTGGAGGGTTTCTCTAAAGAAGTTTTCCATGGAATATATATATATATATATATATATATATAATTTGAATATTTTATGTATTTGACATCATGGCACGACACAGTCCCATTGACCTACTTTGTGGTCATTTGTTGGAAATTAATAATTTTATCTCATATCTTCATACCATATTTGACGAGTTCTGTTTTTGATAACTTTGGTTGGAATTGTGAGCATTCAGTTTTGACTCCCGCGTTAGTGGCTCTTTTAGTGAAGGAACTCAAAGAATAAAAAGTAAGTAGTGTTATTACCAGACTTGTAGTTACCCCTATGAGATGGATCCAAGATACATGGTAGAGGGAATGGGCAACCAAAGGGGTGAACCAAGATAGCCTCGACTCCCAAATGGATGGTTGTCACGCCAATCGAGGCAATCTTCACTTGATGTTATCTTAGCCCAAGACAACAATGGGGGAGACCCAGACCTACTCCCGACAGGAGGGGTCAAACCGTCAAACCAAGACACTAGATCAAATCAATGGAAGATGAAATACGTAAGGTGTAAGGTGAAGTAAACCCTAGATCTATGGATGAAGTCACAAGATGAGTTATGGCTTAGATCGGGAAGCTTATGAAGTGTGAAATTGATCCAAGGTTGAAATACAAGTGACTTATGAGTTTTACTACTAGATCCAGAATCAAGGTACCAGCCAATGGTGAAAATATCCACTGCCTTGGGAACTGTGTCCAATGCAGGGAGGTTAAGGACAAGATTGAGGCTATCTAGTACCAATGGATAGACTTGATGAAAGGTATGACAGTATCAAAAGTACCCAAGCCTCAGAGATAGGATCAAAACACAGGAAAAATTGGCCAAATGAGGAATGCACTAGGATTGAGGGATTAGTGCCTTGGAGTCTGGGCCTTGTGGAGTCACCCAAGCATGACGCCTAGGAGAACCCACTTTGGGTTTGACCCGATCTACAATACCCAGAAATGGTTTGCCATTTGATTGAGCGGTTTTGATCCATAGAATTTTTCGATTATTTTAAATGAGGGTTTTGACAGTAAAATAAAGATGCCAATGGATTGGAACCAAGAAAAGAAGAACTAACCTGTGGATTTTACCTGGATAACCTTGTAGATGCCTTGATGATGATGATCTATGCCTTCCCGATCAATTTGAGAAGATTTGGATGAATATTCTATGCAAATTGATTTGCCCAAGGAAGCCAATGCGTCCTCCCTCCTGCACAACAAACGTCAACAATTTCAAATTTGATGCATCAAGTGAAATGGACAAATGCTACAGAAGAAATAACAAGATGAAACCATAGATCACAATGATACTAATGATAACCCCCTGATACAAGCGATGCCAAACAAGCGAGTTGAGGAAGCCCTGCAAAAACGCCCAAGTGAAGTTGCTCTCCTGTAGACAATGACAAAGGTTCCACGAAAATATAGATTTCACCACAAATATTCAAATGCTAGGATGCAATAGACTTTCCAACCACCATCGAAGAACACCAGATGCAAAGAAGACCCAAGAATTTCCACAAAAGAGTGTTCTATTATCAAGATTCCAAGAGCCAAAGACCCTTTTATAATGAGAAGCTCTCTCCTTTAAATAGGATGGAGAGATACCAAAATCCTAACCACCTTTTGAATGGATGGCTAGGATTAAAAGATCAAAATGTTATAATCAATGGTTGAGATGAGCTCAACATAAAGTACATGGATCAATATAATAATATAACACAACAATGGACAAAATCGCCCTAGGAGAGGGGATCCCACTCAACATGACAAAATAAACATGAATAAAGCTCATGGTGGGTCTAGGGGATAGTGTCTAACACCCCTAGTGTGTCCCCATGGCACAATATAAATAAAATATAACTCTAAGTGCAAAATCGTGCCTCTCTGGGAGGGTCGCGAGCCTCCAAAAGCTCTAGAAAATCATAAAACATGCCAGAGAGATGGGTGTGGGTCCTTTTGAATGTTGAAACTACTGGAGAAGGGGTGGAAGACATCACACTCATCATCAAAACTTATCCCATGCC
This sequence comes from Pseudotsuga menziesii, assembly GCA_001517045.1. Taxonomy (NCBI): domain Eukaryota; kingdom Viridiplantae; phylum Streptophyta; class Pinopsida; order Pinales; family Pinaceae; genus Pseudotsuga; species Pseudotsuga menziesii. Next base: position 48,367 of record LPNX010108963.1, read on the forward strand.
ATTCCCTTTCCTTAGTAGCCATTTTCACCATTTTTAATCTGCTTCGGGAACTGTGAACCTGCCCAAACTGCCACCTGGAGTGCCTGTGTTGTCCAACTGAGCCCACAAGGCTCTCTGGGAGGGGGGTATAATGGTAAAAACAAGTGGCTGGACCACCCCCTCATACAACGCCCTAGGTGAACCAATCAAATCATCCCTCTACTCTGGCAAGCCATTTAACATGGCAAAACTACACCAGAATGGTATACTGAGACAGATCATCACTGTAACTGCCTGGAACTGAAAACAAACTGTCTCATTGGACTCAGGGAGCCCAAATTCATCTAAGGTGTATACTCATACACCCTACGGTCTCTGCATGATCATGTACAATATCTAATATGCCCAGACAGATAAAATATTAATAATATGTAAATGATCAAATAATGCTGAATACCACACATCATCATCGCAAACCTATAACCACTGCATAGAACCATCTGGTGACCTGTAATAGACCACATATCATGTATCTCCATCATCCGAAGTCTATCCACCTTATGTCCTGTGGTTGATATTGGTCAAACTAGGTTATTGACCAAGTCAACGTGACCAATAATATGACCCAGGCTAATATCAAACTGTTGCAAGTGTTTAGAGGTTAAGACATGCTCTACAAATCATTCAAGTAACAATTATAACAAGTAGTAATCATTTCACTGGCGGTCTACCAACCAAATATATAGAGTTTTGTTACTTATTAATTATGGCTTAGACCAGACTTTCAAGACCATACTCACTTCATAGTTGTAATCAATTTGCTAGTGAAAGATGAAGGCTAAAAATCAAAAGGCTAGGCTAAAGGGTGACTGCTAACTTGACACTGTGACACTTTGGATATGGAAAAGGGATACTCACTCTAGCATATGTCGGACAAGCAATAACATAGGGGGTGGCAGTGTCTCACAAATGGGTAAGTTATGTTCAAAGGTGCTTATTCACCTTGACAAATGCTCACAATCCATATCAAATACAAGTGAGGCCAACAATCTTTTAGATATAACTTTTAAGAACCATTGCTTTTTGGGCCTTTGAGTTTCCATAGTCTTGATCCACGCGTGTTCAAAAACACTTGTTACATGGATTTATATTTATTAAGGCTTCATGCTCCATGTGTGTTTGAAAACACTTGTTACATGGGTTTTACATTTCACATTTCACATTTACACTTCAAAGCCAAGTTCATTAGGCTTGCCTTGCATTCATGTGTGTTCAAAAACACTTGTTACATGAATGGGCTTCTCACAAGACATTCATTTCATTTCCATATACATTGTATTGATGGCAATGCTATTTGTTTCAGGGTTAGCCAACACAACCTACGCAACTCAGAGTCGGGACACAAATAAACAGGGACGCTTATCCAACAAAGAGGCTATAGTGGGGGAAAGTCCTCCATGCCACTAGTCAAGTAGTAGGTTGGGTTATAAACATAACTGGAAGGTAATGGATGGGTGGAGATAGTGAACCATGAGACCAACACTAGCAAGCCAGAGTATGGTGGGAATGATCACCTCTATTCTCCTTAAGGAGGGCAAAACCAATGAGTATGGGTCAGGAACTTCTAGGTCTAAGTAGGGACATACATACATAATATCTATACAACCAAGTCCACATATTTATATGATCGCCAGATCATGACACTAAATGTTTAAGACATGTCACAAGAATGAGTATAAAAACAATAATAACCATAACACAAGATAATACCTGCTGAATCATATACCTGTGAATAACCAATCCGAACCAACATCTGTCCACTGAGAACCCGCTGCAGCAACTCTGGGGCAATATTGACTACTCTGTAAATGGCTGAATGGCTACATCAGTCCTCAAATCTGAGTGTCCTGAGACCCAGTCATGGGAAAATACTACAGTCCATCATCAAATAGTGATCCATCATAGATGCTCATCTCAGCATCTCATATGTAAGGGAACTGACTGAAAAAATGTACTGGAATCTGAAAATCGAATATGGTAGCCCGGCTACTATATGTGTGATAACAAGTAGTTTATGGAATTATTAAGGTGACAATACAGACAACATTTAGGCAAAATCTCAGGTATAAATTGCAAATTCAAGCATCAAAGGCTGTCTATGTACTGTATGAACAGATTATATTTCTGACATTTTTGGAAATATTTATGTCGGTCCACTTAATTGCTTTATGAATAGTAATACATACTTGTTTGTAGTTTAGTTTTATTTTCTCCACTTATATATTGTGTATCTGCATGCATGTCCAGTTAATCTTTGCTTTCTGTTGTACTTTGGTAACAGCATTTTTGGAGCAGAGGTTGGGCCGATAATAATTCACTTGTAGACCATCTACAGCAATATGGAGTTATTAAATCCAGTAGAGTAGCAGATGTCATGCAGAAGATTGACAGGGGATTGTTTGTCCCTGAAGGAAACTCTCCTTATTTAGATACACCCATGCCAATAGGATATAATGCAACTATTTCTGCACCACATATGCATGCTACCTGTCTTGAACTGTTGAAGGAGCATTTGCAGCCAGGAATGCGTGCATTGGACATTGGGTCAGGTAAGTACTACCTAGGACCAGGTATGACTGGTTTTATCGTCAGTGCTATTCTAGAAGTAATTATGAACTATTTTACCTGTGTGCCTTTTTGCTTTTATAACTGTCTTTGTCTGTATATTCTTTTTGGCCATGTTGTACAGTGGTCAACCCATTTCTCCAATATGAAGATAAATTGTTGTAGTTATTTCCAGTTTAAATGGCAGATGGCAGTCAACTAACTAGTGTCCTGAATGGTCTCATGCTGTTAGGAAAGTTAATGTGTTCTGAAGAACTAAATCATAAACTTCAACTTAACTTTTTTTGTATGCATGCATTGAAGCCGTCTTGAATAAAATACAGTAACCAGAAAATCTGAGACATAAAAAGCAGATTCACAATGCAATTATGATGCTATTCCATGTTAAAAGTTCAATACATGGTAAGCAGATCTGCACTCATTGGATGAATTCCCAAAGCTAACAACTGAAGATTAGGAAATACCTATCAAAATGGTGGATCTGCTTAAACAAAGCACTGTAAGGAAAACTCAAGAATGTAGACACTGCATATTCCAAGTTTAGATCAAACCAATGGAAAACTGAAGGTTAGATCTACATAAATAACAATCTGGAAATTCAGGACAGCATACTAGCATTCTGTAGCAGCAATCACATTCCTCTAGCAGAATTCCTCTACTAACACTAAATGAACTACAACTGCAGCTGATGTAACACAGAGCCTGCCCACACAAAAGCAAAAAATCATGCTCTAACTCATCTAAAACACATTGGCAAGAATAGTTACATCACAACAATCTTTGCTGCTAATACTTGCTGCAATTCACACTGACTTCTTTTCTCTTCCCTATCTCACTTATTGCATCCGGAGGTTACAAAACAGGCCAAGTGTTGAAATGATAGTGTAAGCTTCACTTGAGGCCACGTGCTCACCTGCTATTGGCTGTATTGAGGGCTTTAATAGCCTGCATATGGGTAATTTCACCCACTTTATTTATTTATGGCCATTTTTTCCAAGGTCAACGTAGTCACCCTCTTGGGGCTAGTGCCCCAACCCCAATAGTATGTGTATAATTATAGATACACTCATTTGTAAATTAATTCTTTATGTTGCCGCCTAATTCGCACATTGGGTAACGTGGCAGAAATCTTCAAGCCACTGGGTGCGACCTTTGGGGCAAGCTCGAGCCAAGTGCTGTCACCTGATACTCGACTCCTTCGTCTAGGCCAACTCCTAGCGAAGCCAAGGGGGGTGGACCCTAATAAAGAAAAGTCTAAGGTTGTTTCTAACTACAAAAGCAAGAAACACAATTTTTCTAGGACTTTTAATATGAAATGGATGAAATTAAAGACTACCAATTACTGCAAACAAGATTTACTTCAGCAACACTTTAACTCAAATTAGATACCCAATATTCAATGATAGATTGCGGAATTAATTTATGCAAGACATAACATAATAGATCAGTGCCATAATGAAAGAATGCTTTGCAAATATGGGTTGCTGGTGTAGTCTTAGTGAAAGTATTGCAGTGTCTTGGTTTGTAAATTTTACCTATTGGCCCTCTTTATTCACTGATGTGCACAAGTCTGTTAGGAATTGCCAGAAATGTCAACTTTTCACAGGAAAACAAAAACTTGCTGCATTATCCCTAAAGTTGGTAGTAATCCAAGCCCCTTTTCAGCAATGGGGTTTTGATTTCATTGGTAAATTTAAAGACAATTCAAGTAATGGTTATACTTGGGTTTTAACAACGACATATTATTTTACCAAATGGGTAGAGGCCATACCTACCAAAGCAGCAACCGAGAAAGTGGTTATGGATTTCTTGGAAGACAGACCGTTAAGGGCGCAGGTGGATAATGCAGACCAAAAGAACACACCAAACCACAGGGAAACCCTAGACCACAAGAAAACACCAGACCATAAGAAAAGACCAGTCCACTGAAAAACACCCATTGCGACGCACCGACTGATAATGCAACGTTCAACCATGGCTCGTCGTTTAACTTCATCTCTCTGTACCTGCTAAAACTTCACACGCTGCGTGCTAACCGCCATAAGAACTAGAGTAAATTTGATGGAACAGGTCCGAGCTTTGGCCAGCTTGGGACTAAACGTTCTTACCCACCCGCATAGTGAGGCTGGGGGGCAGCGAGGGAGTATTAAACACTCCGGCATGCATGGTGCCAGGCATCTGGCTCTCGGACCGAGGCACCATGCGTTGTCGGTGGGGCTTGCTGGCACTCGCATCTGGATTATAATCGCATATATTATTTTTACTATAGTATAATATTACATTATTTTGACAGTTTATAAAAGTTATAACAATCAATATGTGCCAATATGTTATAAGTGTCATAAATATGTTGACACTATAAAAATTATAACAAATTTATTATACATTATCACCTAACCAATACGTGTGAATGTTCACACTTCATAAAAATTCTAACAACTTTATCATACGTTAATCAATATGTTATTCACGTTATATAATATTTTAAACATTTAATATTCACGTTAATATGTTTTAAACGTTTATATTAAGTATTTACAACATAAGAAACTTATTTTAGTATGAGGTTGTTGTAATCAAGAAACGTATGAATAAATGATACTAAATGATTTTGTTTTTGAATTCAAGTTTTACTTTTAATTAGTAATATTTTTTATATTAAAAAAGTGTAGGTACTTTAGAGTGGAAGTATTTGAAGAATACTAAGTATATAAATATAATATTTGAAAGTAATTTATGAGTATTTTTTATATCACGAGTATGGTTAACTATGAATTTTCAATTTTTCATCCACCATCTAGAACTTGACAAATAAGCAACTTTAACTCCATCAATGCCAACTCAACCATATGGGATTATGTTATTCTCTAGAATTTGATTGGTTCTTTTAAAGTTGATTTTGATGGTACATTTTTTTTGTTTGAGGCCCATATTTTTAATTCAAAACTACCCTAATGAATTGCCTATTAATCCATATGTGATGAAATTATGAGCAAAATGTTGGGGGAAATGTCTTTGATGATGTCCATGATGTCTGAATAACATACCAATCCATTTCATGCCAAAATTTGATTTGAATGTGCCATTTGTAATTTGATCTGAATTATTAAAATTGGACTTAGGCATTTTTAATTTGAAAAGCCTTAGGAAAATACATTAATATTTCCTTATTAGTCCATACATGCATGAAACCAAGTTTGGAAGGACCAAATTTGCTTTCAAAGCCATCAATTAGTTGAATGATGATGATAAGAGTGTGTACTTTCTTGGTTGGTCCTCTTGATTAAGTCAAATTGCCCTTTTGACCAAGTCAAATGCTGAAAAAGTCGACCTCAATCATTGTAATGACCCAATTCAAAAATTCCAAACAAAGGTAGAATTTGGGGAAAAATTGTCTTGACTAGTTTTGACTCTAGGGGCTTCGAATGGCACAAGAGGGTCTCGAATTTGGTAGGGACTGATATGGTGAGTCTTAGGACCACTCAATGGACTCTTTGGTCACTTTATAACAGGTTATAGACATCAGCAACTCGATTTGGGGACATTAGCAAAAATGGTAAAATTACTAATAATTTGTGGTGCAATTCCCCCTAGGGTGTGAGCAGAAATGGCTCTCCAACTCCTATGCGACCCTCCCAACTTGTCAAACAGAGTATGGGGATTGATATTAGACTTCATTTACTGTCATTTGGTGTGGTTATGAGTTATGTAACAGAGATGTAAAGCTTCATATTCGAATGCATAAATTCAGTGATATTTGCTCAAGGAAAATGACATGTAATAGCTTAAATTTGACTCATAAATTGTGTATGTTATGGTTCAGAACAAAGCATAAGGAATGTAGACCATTAACAACATATCAATAGTTCACCAACATCATATAACATCAGAGCCAACTCACAACACAAATCAAATATACAACTCCATTGAAATGGGAAACCCAACCAGTTTTGAAAAAACCCACCGGTTGGACCGGTTTACAAGCTTCACCGAGTCAAATCATGCACTCAAACTGTTTTTGGCCAGTTCTATACGAAATTGGCTAGTTTCAAGGCTGAACCGGTCGGTTTCGTGCAAACCGCCCGGGTTTCTCCAAACCGGCCGGTTCAGTACAAAACTGGCTAGTTTTGTACAAAAACGCCAGGGACTGCCAAAAACAACTAATTTCAAATTCTTTCAATAAAATAAGGTCCACGTCTGAGTTGTTTAATTGGCCCACGTCTGAGCTGTTTAATTGGCCCACGACCCTTCTAGTGTTATAAAAGGAGGCTCCCACCCTCCTTATCAATCACATTTACTTGTGGATGGACTTGGGCCCTCTTCCACAACAAGAGGATGTGAACATTGATGTTGCAGGTAGACAAGTGCCTTCAGGCCTAGGGGAGTCGAGCCATGCCCATGTTGAGGATGTAGATGATGACTTCGAGTCTGAGCATGAGGACTCAGATAATTCTAATATATGATTAGAATCATTAGATTGTAGATTGTAGAGTCTAGACTACAGTCATATGCTTATATTTTGACTTTAGAGGCCATTTATAACCTCTTTGTTGATTTTCTTTTCTTTAGATATATATTTACAGTCAATGCTATTTTGGTTTTATACACTCTTACTTGCTATATACATGAGATACTTTGCATATTTGTGTATAATGGTTTGAATTCACATGGATGCACATGGATATATATATGTATTTTTGCTCAATCTGGTTTGTTTCCCGGTTTTTATCTGGTTCCAGTTCGGTTCCGGTTCCCAAGGTCGACCGGTTTGACCATCGGTTCGGTTTTGATAACATTGTCGAAATGTGGACATTTGTATATGAATTTTTGCTAATTTCGACTAATAAAGAGGAAAGGAGAAATATTATAGAGCCATAAATCATGCACCCATGCTTGGGCATAAACTGGACTCAACAAGGCGCAACCACCATTCACACAAGTGCGCCATCATAGAGAAATATGGAAATATTGAAGTAGGGATTGAATTGATTGATAGAATGAGAGTAGAGATGGGTCACGAACAGTAGCAACCTCCTATCTACAATAACAACACTCCATTAAGCTCCAAATGAGAGGTCAGGGTGGCCTCTCCAACATCCAACTTGGATGAGAATCTAACTCTCTCGATATTGGCTCACTAGCAGGGCAAGTGAGCACTCACCGTGCAATGGACAAGGTGGTGCTTTCCAAAATGCCAAAGGCAAATTCTCAAATGATCAAAAGCCATTCTCATTCCTCGTGACATATTTTTATAACCCTCCTAAGGTCCTCCAAGGCCGAATTTCCTCCCATAGGCTTCCTCCAACTCATCCTTGATGTTTAGTAACCAACATGACACTTGTCCTTCTCCTCAACCCTTCATTTTCCTTGAAATTGGAATTGTTGCCACCAAACCCCAAGTGCGCCCTCTTGGAGGCTATTTTTAGCCCTGACATGTCAGATTGTCATAGGTCTGCAATCAGGTCTGATTTGTCATAGAATCTTCCATCATTGCTGTCATAAAACGCAGGGAATCTCTCTTCGAGTGGCACCTAGCTTTCTATCCTCTTCCTCTTTTATGGGGAGTTATTCCTCTTCACCTATTTGTTTATTTTTCCTAAACAGCGTTGAGAGCCATTATGTTAGGAGAATGGGGACATCTAGTCAAGGACCAAGACGTGGAACCAGTCCAGCACTGGGGGAACTCAACCTTGAGCTGAGTAGCCATTTTGTTGAATGGGGACATCCGGTCAAGGACCAAGATGTGCAACTAGTCTAGCACTGGGGGAACTCGGCCTTGAGCTGAGTAGCCATTTTGTTGAATGGGGACATTTGGTCAAGGACCAGGATGTGGAACCAGTCTAGCACTGGGGGAACTCAACCTAGAGCTGAGTGGCCATTCTTTGAATGGAGGCACTTGGTCAATTACCAGGAAGATGAACCAGACTAGAACTGGGGGACTTGGCCTAGGGCTGAGGGCCATTCTCCGAGAGAATGGAGGTGCTTGGTCAGCTACCAAGTATTTGACCTTGGGTCAAATTATGCAGCCTATGGCTGAGGCACCTGGTTAGTTACCAGGACATCACTATAAGTCCTAGACTGGATCTGGGCATGTGAGGTACTCTACCCTTGATCTGTGGGCTTTGTGACTTTCTCCAAGGATTAGCCACCCTTGGTTAAGACACCTAGTACCCGATCTTGGTGGCACAAGGAGTGTGAGATAAAAGCATTAGTAATTCTCTCTATTTATGATGATGTACTTTGAGTCGCAATGAAGGACCCTATGACCACTTGTTTGACCATAAGGCACTTGAAAAAGGATAGAAGGTAAAAGTAAAAAATACACAAGGACCCTTGGACCACTAAGGAGTCTAAGTGAAAATGCAAAAAGACCTTTAGTACCACTAAAGCTAAAAGTAAAAAAGATAAAAGAATAAAATGTTATTATTTTATTCTTTTGAGTTTTGGTCCACATCTAGGTGAATCATAGGCTATAAAAGGAGATCAACTCAAATTCATTTACACACACTTGCTTATCACCATTCAGCTGATCCTAAAGGATTTCCATTGGTTCTTGAAGAGAGAGAAGATTCTTGTTTTGGTTTATGCCCTAGCATGGAGGCTCTCTAGCTAGGGCATCTACTTTTTCTACAACAAAACCCTAAGTCTGTTAGGGTTTACCTTCCATCAATCATGACCAACAAGATCTAGGCTAGGGCATCACCCTAACCCTCACGACAGCTTCAGCAGGATCACGGGTAGTCACTCTACACCCTCGGGTAGCCCAGCTATAACCTCAGGCAACACTATATAGTCACGGGCAACCCTCCTCCTTTTCGAGCAACCTCTTTCTGGCTGCTAACAGTCTTGGGTAGCCCTCCCTTCTCCACGGGCAACTTTTTCTCCATATTGGGCAACCCTAACAGGCTGCCATCACATGCTAGCAGCTGACAGAGCTTCACATGCAGCTCCATCAGCATCCGGGCAGGCACAAACAGGTCCAGGCAGGCAGTTGCAGGATCTGGGCTGGCAGTTAAAGGTTCGGGCAGCAGAGAAATGGGTCCGGGTAGTAAGGAAACTACTCAGGGCAACATAAAACCAATTCTGGGCAGCAGGTCTGTGATCCAGGTAGCTCCAAAATTATTCTGGGCAGTCTCAGAAATTTCTCTGGGCAACTACAAATTGATCTTAGGCAACAGAAGTAATTTGGGGCAGCAAGCCCTAATTTGAATCTTCTGTAAATGTTTTTTGTGTGGCAAATTGTGATCATTGTTTCAAGCCTATTAGGTTTGGAGAATTATTGAAGAACATTCATCTCAAAATTTTGAGATTGAAGAACTCAAGTCATCTCCTTTAAGAGATGAATTACTAATGTTTTTGGGGTTTTTGTCCTTTAAAGGTTTCCTCATGAAAAACTCTTGTGTTCATTGTGTGTGATGTATTGATCTATCTACTGCACTTGTCTTATTGTTATCTCACAGTCTGCAAAATTTTAAGAATACATGCTAATGCTAAAATTTAACATGGTATCAGAGCTTTGCATGTGAAGACCCCAGTAAGAGGCAGATGCTTGTTGTCTTCCTAGACCTCGAGACATTTTGCAGACTTGGATAATTGACTGGTGAAACAGAGATGACTACCAACCCTTTTAGACCAAAAGAGAAGCTTGAAGGCTCAACAAACTACAACTCTTGGAAGGCTAGGCTTACAACCATCCCGAAGGAAAATGACCTTGATGTCTTGGTGTTCAACACCATAGAAGAACCAACATCAAATGCTGGAAGGATTGTTTTCAAGAAGAAGCAAGCAAAGGATAGAAGGATCATCTATGACTTAGTCAAGGAAACCTTGATGCCCACCATCACACCATTGAAGACTGCCAAAGAATGCTTTGACACCTTGATGAACCTATATGAAAAGAAGGCTCCTAGTCAAAAGAGAGTTTTGAAGAAAAGGCTTCGAACACTGAAGATGAACAGGGATGAAGGAGTTGGACCTTTCTTCACAAAGATTGCACAGATAAGAGACCAACTTATTGCTATTGGTATTACTGTGGATGATGATGACCTTGTATAGACTGTTTTCGATGGTCTCCCAAGCTCTTGGGAAACCTTTCTGGCATCAGTAAGTGGACGTGAAAATTAGCCAAACTTTGATAGAATTTGGCATGACTGCTTGGAAGAAGAAGGAAGAGTTCAAAGCAAGGCAATTGGTACCAAGGAAGGAAACCTTGCTCTTACAGCTAAGACAAGGAAATTCAAGAAGCCCTCCCCTCAGAAAAAGAAGGGAAATAAACCACAAGGTAAGCACATTGATGTTTCAAAGGTGGAATGCTATAATTGTCATAAGATTGGGCACTTTGCTAAGGATTGTAGGCAGCCCAAGAGGAAGTTCAAAAGAAGATTCCAATCCTTTGCTGCTGCAGAAGAAGAAGAAGAATACCAGGGTTACTAAAGAAGATGAACCTAGAAGGGAATATTACCTGATCTCTGCTCTCTTTGGGTCCATCACTTACAGTGCTAACTCTTGGTTAGTAGATAGTGGTGCTTCCAGACATATGACAGGTAATCGTGGAGCACTCACTAGCTATAGAAAGAAGAAGTTCACAACTCAAGTGGAACTTGGAGATGACTCCACTTACAAGATTGGAGGAGTTGGCTCAATCTTACTTCAACTTGATTCAGGTACGGTCTTGCATATTGATGATGTCTTATATGTTTCTGGTTTGAAGAAAAACCTCCTCTCTATTGCTGGCTTAGAGAACAAGGGCTACATAGTCCTCTTCATGGACAAGAAAGTCCTACTATGGGCAAAGAATGAGAAGCTAAGCTCAGCTCTACAGATTGGGGTTCGAGAGGGAGGTCTTTATAAGGCTTTCGGAAATTCCACTCATGCCTTGGTTCACCACAGTGGATCCATGTGAGTTGTGGCATCGGAGGTTTGGACACCTCCACTATACAACTCTTCTAGGCCTACAAAAGATGGTTACAGGTATGTAATGTTTCGTTTTTTATAAATAGGAAATTGACCGAGGGCCTTTAATACCGGGAGCATATGAGGACAATTCTTCAGTCATCAGTATAGTAAAGAGGGCCATCAAAGTTATTATCATAAAGCATGTGGAGCATGTAGGCCTTATTTCTTCAGTCTTAAAAGTCAACGAGAAATTAGAATTGCACGCCTGCAAAAGTAAAGCTCAAACCCTAAAAGTGACATGCAAACCCTAAAAGTACATGCTAAGCTATTTAAGAAGGGTTATAGGACCCAAGAAGATATCTATTTTTATTGTTGATTGATTTTGGAGTTTCGAGCAACAGCATAGCGTGCAGCCGCAGCAATTGGGGTTGGAGACGATGTCTTCAGCTAGCGAGGGTTCGGCAGTGAGATATCTGCCCTAGTCTCTTATTGGGATAGATCATCTAGGTTTATCCATTGCATCGATCATATACTACAGTATTCGGATATCCACCACATTCGGAAGGGTTATTAGCAGATCCGCGTTTTGCAGCCGGAAGTAGCAGGGAAAACACAGAAGGATTCGCGGGGACCACAATACCTAGTCTTTCCTCCGCATGTCAGCTTCCTCTTTCTCAGCAGGCCTATCCTATGGTATGCAGTGATTATCAGCCATCAGTTTGCTCACTTGGAGCAGCTATCAACCAAACAGATCAGTTGGGGGTGTGAGCAACAGAACTGTTAATCAATTTGCTAGGGCACTTAGAGGTAGCCAAACCTCCGCATGTGCTAGGCCATCTCTCCGGCATCAGCAGATGGATAAGTTCAGAAAGTTTCAGCCTGAACGGACCTCTCCTCCTACAAAAACGTCACCTTCAGTCTGGAGGGTTTTTACAGTACTGCGGGGCGGTAACACCGGAGAAAAAGAGCATTATTAGACCACCCATCTGGATCCTTATGCATGCAGCTATCTCTGGAGTCATTATCGGCCATAATATCAGTGGTAAGTGTTAATTTCTCTCTGCAAAACCCTAATCCTAATTCAGCTATATTTTAGGGCATTTTTGCATGGCGAGTTTGCATGCACAGTTATTTTTGCAACTTTGTATGAGATTGAGTGTGCGAGTCAGCACTATCATAGAACATTAGAGAATATCAGTATTTGGGATATTAGAGTGGTATCAGAGCATGATCCTTGCCAGCTGTGGGCACATAGCAATTGAATAAAAGTGCATGTTCATACATGCGTGTACATGCAAATGTATGTCAGTGATGTTGGTGAAGTGCATGTTAAAACAAAGGTTTTTCTCTGCCAGCTTGTGAGAACATGAAGACAATGAGAAGGATCTTGACTGGAAATTGGCAAAGGTTAACAGTACTTCAATACTTGCCTCGATATCAGGAGTATCTAGCCTTGGGTGATGAGGTATGTGCGGCATTGTCCTTTCAAGATTATTACACCATCCAGTTCGGGAGTCAACCCAAGGATTTGGATGAGGATCTCCTTAAAGGCATAGTTGGAGAAGAGAAGATAGATGAGCATGAAGTACAGGTTGTTGCTGAGCTTCATTTGGAGTTAACAGTACATGATGAAGATGTGCATGAGGAGATAGCATTAGAGCCATCCTGTGAGTCTAGCGACACAAGCACATTTGCTAGTCAGATTGTGGACAAACCATGTGATGAGTTGGAGTTGGTACATTTTTCACTACCTACAGCAGGAGTCCAGACAATTATGACAGGCGAAAGACATGAGGTGCAAGGCAATGAGCATAGCAGTCGAGACAGTGAGCAGTCACACATGGAGGTTAGGGAGAGTTTATACATGCATGGGATATAGCTTCTAGATGATAGTCACTGAAAGAAGATTGAATGTGTTAAAGAAAGCATTCTAGCAATGAAAGAGAGGACCAAGATACTCCAAGACACCATATTACATCGAGATGTTGAGCTGACAGTTCTTCGAGTTGTATGTACCGAGTCAACGGTCAGGCTTTCTAGTATTGAAGAGCAGTTAGATTCCTTGATGGGGCAGCAGAAGAAACATACTATTGCATTTCAAAGCAGTTCTCTTCAGGAGTACATAGACAAGGCTTGCAGTAGCTTGAGTCCACATTTGCATAATAGCGGATGGGTTTTACAGGTTGGCCCAGATCGAGAAATTGGGCAACAGAATATGAGCATTCCAGTTGAAATTAGAAAGGCAGAATATCAGCTTGGTAGGATTATTCTTTGTGATGGTGCTTATGGAAAAGGTCCTTTTTGGGGGTTGGATGAGAGAGAGATTAAGAGTTGGTGTCCTATTAAGTGGGCGATTCTTGGGAAGACATTCCTAGCCATGGGTATAGTCCCACAAGAGCCTTGGGATATTTGGGATGAAAGATGCACAAGTTTGCATTGGAATCCAGGTGGGAGACATTATGAGGGATGGATACAATGTTTACTAATGGGATTACTTGGGATTCTATAGGATGCTCCTTGTGTCGATACTATGCAGGGTAGCGGTGGATGCATTTTGACCTCTGCAATTCTCAGATTGATTTGGGACCCTGGGATTACAGTGACTGGCAGTTTAGTGATTGCTATAGGATGCTTTTAGGAGGTCTCTGGTGATGGTACCGTGCAGTGCAGTGCTTTGAGCAAAAGGTGCTACAGATCTCCTAGGATAATTTGGGACCCTGGAATCATACCCGGACTCAGTTGGTTCGGTTTGACTGATTGTGGAGTTGCGTGGCATTGCTCGAGGACAAGCAATCTTTGGCGAGGGAGGACTGTAATGTTCCGTTTTTGATAAATAAGGAATTGACCGAGGGCCTTTAATACCGGGAGCATATGAGGACAATTCTTCAGTCATCAGTACAGTAAAGAGGGCCATCAGAGTTATTATCATAAAGCATGCAGAGCATGTAGGCCTTATTTCTTTAGTCTTAAAAGTCAACGAGAAATTAGAATTGCATGCATGCAAAAATAAAGCGCAAACCCTAAAAGTGACATGCAAACCCTAAAAGTACATGCTAAGCTATTTAACAAGGGTTATTGGACCCAAGAAGATATCTATTGTTATTATTGATTGATTTTGGAGTTTCGAGTAGCAGCACAGCGTGCATCCACAGCAGTTGGGGTTGGAGATGGTGTATTCAGCTAGCGAGGGTTCGGCAGTGAGATATCTGCCCTAGTCTCTTATTAGGATAGATCATCCAGGTTTATCCATTGCATCGATCATATACTACAGTATTCGAAGATCCAACACATTCCGAAGGGTTATTAGCAGATCCACGGTTTGCAGTCGGAAGTAGCAGGGAAAACGCAGAAAGATTTGTTGGGACCACAAAACCCAGTCTTTCCTCCACATGTCAGCTTCCTCTTTCTTAGCAGGCATATCCTATGGTATGCAGTGATTATCAGCCATCAGTTTGCTCACCTGGAGCAGCTATCAGCCAAACAGATCAGTTGGGGGCATGAGTAGCAAAACTGCTAATCAATTCGCTAGGGCACTTAGAGGTAGCCAAACCTCTGCATGTGCCAGGCCATCCCTCCGGCATCAGCAGACAGACAAGCTCAGAAAGTTTCAGCCTGAACGAACCTCTCCTCCTACAAAAACGTCACCTTCAGTCTGGAGGGTTTTTACAGTACTGCGGGGCGGTAACATCGGAGAAAATGAGCATTATTACACCACCCATCCGGATCCTTATGCATGCAGCTATCTCTGGAGTCATTATCAACCAGAATATTAGTGGTAATTGTTAATTTCTCTCTGCAAAACCCTAATCCTAATTCAGCTATATTTTAGGGCATTTTTGCATGGCAAGTTTGTATGCACAGTTATTTTTGCAACTCTGTATGAGATTGAGTGTGCAAGTCAGCACTATCATAGAACATTAGAGAATATCAATATTTGGGATATTAGAAGGTATGCCAGAGGTTTCTCCCAAACATGATGGAATTTGCAAGGAATGTGCTCTAGGTAAGAATACCAAGAAATCATTTTCCAGAAGCAAGACTAGATCTAAAGGAATATTGGATTTCATTCACTTTGACATTTGTGGGCCCATGTCTTCACCCTCTTTGAGTGGGTGCTTGTATTATGTCTTGTTCATAGACGATCATTCTCAGAAGTCATGGATTTACTTCCTCAAAGCCAAAAGTGAAACTTTTGATAGGTTCAAAGAGTTCAAAGCTTTGATTGAAAATCAGACAGGCAAACACATCCGTATCCTAAGGTCAGATAACGGAGGTGAGTATGAGTCTAATGATTTTGATGATTTTTGTCGAGAAGTAGGAATCAAGAAAGAGATGGCAGTGCCTTACAACCCTCAACAGAATGGGGTTGCAGAAACAAAGAACAAAACAATCTATGAAGCTGCTAAAGCCATGCTGACTGACCTTGATCTTCCTTTGTGTTTGTGGGATGAAGCTGCATGTACAGCTGTGTACATCCAAAATAGAAGCCCTCATGCCATCTTGGGAGAAAAGACTCCAGAAGAAGTCTTTACCAGCAAGAAACTTGCAGTTGACCACATGAGTTTTTTTGGTACTCCGGTTTATATTCATGTGCTGAAAGAAAAGAGGGCCAAGCTAGAGTCTTCCGGAAAGAAAGGCATATTTGTCGGCTATAGTGACAACTTGAAGGCCTATCGCATCTATGTCCCTGGACAAAGGTACATTGAAGTTAGTAGAGATGTAATTTTCCATGAGGAAGCTATGTTTCGTCAAACACGAGCTTTCAAAGGAAGATGAAGGACCTCCTTCTGAGATCCCAGATTCAGAAGTTCAGAGGGAGGAAGAGGAATTTGAGAATCAAATTCCGGATGTACTTGAGGAAATTGAAAGTCCACCAGAAGAACTACTTGAAGCTCCTCCTTCCAAAAGGAGACCTGCCTGGTACCAAGAAACTGTACAAGAAGCTGAGAGGCATAAAGCTCCTCACGGGACTTTCAGAGAAAGCATAAGGCCACAGAAGTACTTAGGTCTTATGATCCAGCTCATACAAAGAAGCAGCAAGTCAACATGTATGGATTGATGCCATGATTGAAGAGTACAATTCAATCATGAAAAATGATGTGTGGGAAGTTGTTCCCAAACCGACAGGAAAGTCAATGGTAACTTCGAGATGGCTCTACAAAATCAAGCATGTTGCTGATGACAACATTGAGAAGTACAAAGCCATATTTGTAGCTCGTGGCTTTACTCAAAAGGAGGGAATAGATTATGACTTTTGCTCCTGTTGCCAACTATACTACTATCAGAACCATCATTTCTCTTGTTGCAGTATTCGGATGGAAGTTATATCAGATGGATGTAAAAACAACCTTCCTCAATGGCAAGATTGATGAGGAAGTCTACATTGAACAACCTGAAGGCTTTGTGACTCATGGGGATAAGTTCCATGTGTGTAAACTGAAGAAAGCCTTGTATGGGCTCAAACAGGCTCCGAGAGTTTGGTATGTGAGGATGGATGGATTCCTTCACAGCTTGGGGTTTTCCAAAAGTACTGCTGACCCTAATCTATATTTTAAGGTTGTTCATAATCATATCTTGATCCTTGTCCTATATGTGGATGACTTGTTTCTTATAGGTGAGGAACAACTGATAGCACAGTGTAACAGGGAGCTCACCTTCGAATTTGAAATGAAGGATCTTGGTCTGATGCATTATTTTCTTGGCCTAGAGGTCTGGCAAAAGTGAGGCGAGATCTTCTTGACATAAGGGAAGTATGCAATGGACATCTTGCAGAGATTTGGGATGCAGGACTGGAAGTCCATGAGCGTACCCATGACAACCAACTTGAAGAAGTTGCGAGATTCGGCCACCAATTCACAAGATGTGGACCCTACTCTATATCGACAGCTCATTTGATCCTTGATGTATCTCGTACACACGAGAACAGATATCTGTTACACAATGAATGCTCTGAGTCAGTTCATGTCCGATTCGAAGCACATACACTGGGTAGCTGTCAAACATGTACTCAGATATGTGCGAGGTACTATCACTTATGGGCTCAGGTATACTTCTAGTAGTGGAGTATTGTTAGCAGGATATGCTGACTCAGATTGGGCTGGCAGTGCAGTAGACCGGAAAAGTACTTCAGGTTACTGCTTTAGTATGGGATCTACAATGATCTCTTGGTCTAGCCGGAAACAGGGTTCCATAGCACAGAGTACAGCTGAAGCTGAATACATTGCTGCAAGGAAGCAATTTGGCTTAGGAAACTACTATCTGATCTGTTCGGTAGAAAGTTTGACTCAACGATTATTCATTGTGATAATCAGAGTTGCATTAAGCTTTCAGAAAATCTAGTGTTTCACGATAGATCGAAACATATTGAAATGAAGTATCATTTCATCAGAGACCTAGTATAGCGAGGCACTCTGAAGTTGCAGTACATTCGTATAGATGAACAGATTGCAAATATCTTGACCAAGCCTCTGACGACGACAAAGTTTGTGTACTTCTGTGACAAGCTTGGCATGGCAGAGAATACCTCTCTCACTGAGAGGGAGTGTTGATTTTTCCTAAGCAGCGTCGAGAGCCATTCTCTTAGGAGAATGGGGACATTTGGTCAAGGACCAAAATGTGGAACCTGTCCAGCACTGGGGGAACTCAGCCTTGAGCAGTGTAGCCATTTTCTTGAATGGGGACATCTGGTCAAGGACCATGATGTGGAACCAATCTAGCACTGGGGGGGGACTCAGCCTTGAGCTGAGTAACCTTTCTGTTGAATGGGGACATTTGGTTAAGGACCAAGATGTGGAACTAGTCCTGCATTGGGAGAACTCAACCTAGAGCTGAGTGGGCATTCTTTGAATGGAGGCACCTGGTCAGTTACCAAGAAGATTAACCAGTCTAGAACTGGGGGACTCAGCCTAGGGTTGAGGGCCATTCTCCGAGAGAATGGAGGCGCTTGGTCAGTTACCAAGTATTCGACCTTGGGTCAAATTATGAAGCCTATGGCTGAGGCACCTGGTCAGTTACCAGGAAGGACATCACTATAAGTCCTAGACCAGATTTGGGCATGTGAGACACTCCTACCCTTGATCTGTGGGCTTTGCGACCTTCTCCAAGGATTAGCTACCATTGGTTAAGACACATAGTACCCGATCTTGGTGGCACAAGGAGTGTGAGATAAAAGCATTAGTAATTCTCTCTAAGTGGGGATGAAGGACCCCTATGACCATTTGTTTTGACCATTTGTTTTGACTTCTCATTGGACAGATGATAGTTCTGATGGATTATTTGCATGGTTATGACTCGACATATATTATATTGTGTTATGATTATCATTGCTCTTATACTCATTTTTGTGACATATACTAGCATTTAGTGTCATGATCTGGCGATCATAAATATATGGACTTGGATGTATTTGTATTATGTATTGATGTTCCCACTTAGACTTGGAAGTTCCTGATCTATACTGATTGGTGTTACCCTCCTTAGGGAAAATAGAGGTAGTCATTCCCACCATTTCTTTGGCTTGCTAGTGTTGGCTTTATCATTCACTGTCTCCACCCATCCATTACCTTCCAGTTTTGTTTTAACCCGACTTACTACTTGACTTGTGGCATGGAGGACCTTTCCCTGCTAGAACCTTTGTTGGACAAACTTCCCCGTTCATACTGTGTCTCGGCTCTGAGTTGGTGACAGAACTTGCCTTTGGTAAGTTGGATTGTATGCCTAAATCATTCTGGTCGGTTGTCCCGATGTTTGGCACTGTGGACAACTCCCCTTGGCCACTTGAGATGTTGTTGGCTAAAACTGAAAGCTCATGTACTACATGTATTAGAAATATTTATATATTGGCCCACGGAAAATATAAATTCTAAACTGTGTTTCTTAACATATGTGAGCAAAGGGGAAGAGCAATGAAATGCGAAAATACCTCTTGAAGGGTATAAGGAAAGGTTCCAAAAGCAATGGTTAAATATATGCTATATCCAAATATTGCTGACCTTATAAATTTGAATATGTCCTGGATGAAAGTTGCGATTAGCTGTGCTTTTAAGCATTGCTGAAGTCCCAAAATGTCATATGGGCCAAAAAGGCCATGGAAATAAAATTGATGGTTCTAATGAAATTGGATCAAACTTGATGTAGACATGATGCCTAAGTTGAATAAGCACTCTCAGAACAACTTAACCATTTGTGAGGCACCGCCATTCCTTGTGTTGTTGTTTGTCCAGCGTGTGGTTATAGTGAGTATTCTCTTTCCATATCCAAAGTGTCACGATGTTAAGTTGGTAGTCATCCTTTGCCCCAACCTTTTCAATTTCAGTGTTCACCCTTCACTAGCAAATTGACTAGACCTATAAAGTGAGTATAGTCCTGAAAGTCTGGTCTGAGTAATAATTAATAAAACCCTATATATGTATTTGGTTGATGTACCGCCAGTGAGGTGACTGCTACTTGTTATGATTGTTGCTTAAATGATTTGTAGAGCATGTCTTAGCCTTATAACACTTGCAACAGATGGATGATAGTCTGAGTTATATTATTGGTATGTAGTCATTATAGGTGATTATATTGTCTATTGGATATTGTTGATGATCAGGCAGAGACCTGGAAAGGGTATGAGTATAAACCCTAGATGGATTTTGACTCTCTGAGTCTAATGAGATAGCTTATTTTCAGTTCCGGGCACTTGTAGAGATGATCAGGCTCATTTTACCTTTCTGATGCAGTTTTGCTTCACAGGATGATGTCTCTGATCAAGGAGATGTTTTATTGGGATCTCCTAGGGTGTTGTATGGGGCATAGGGGGTGCAGCCACTTGATTGTACCATAGTACTCCCATCCCAGAGTGCTTGGTGGGCTCAGTTGGACAACGCAGGCACCCTAGGAGGTTGTTTTGGCAGGTTCACATTTCTCGAGGCAAATTAAAAAATGATTAAATGGCTATTGAAGAAATCGATTTGGGTTACTGAGGCAAGGAAATGATATGGAATGAGTGATGATGACGAGAGTGATGTCCTCTGCACCTTCTCTAGCAGTTGCAGCACCTGATTGGGTCCACACCTATTTTTCAGGCATTTTTATATTATTTTCTGGAGCTTTTGGGAGGCTCACGATTTCCTCAAGGAGGTACAAAGTAAAAAAATTAAAATATTATATTATTTTATTGTGCCATGGGGCATCCAGAGGGAGTTAGTTAACACTCCATGGACCCACCATGTGCTTCATTTATTTTTTGTTGAGTGCGGTACCCTCTTTATGGGTGATCTAGTTCACTTTGGTACTTTATGGTTATATTGGTCCATGTATTGTATGTTGAGCTCATCTCAACCATTGATTATAACATTTATATCTTTTAATCTTAGCCGCTCGTTTTGAAAGTGGTTAGGATTTTGGTTCTCTCATTCCTATTTAAAGGAGAGAGCTTCTCATTTGTAAAGGGTCTTTGGCTCTTGAATCTGGATAATAGAAAAATTTTTCTTGTGGATATTTTTTGGATCTCCTTTGCATCTGATGTTTTTAGATAGTGATTGGAAAGTCTTTTGCTTCCTAGCATTCGGGAAATTGTTGCAAGATCTATATATTTTTTGGAATCTTTGTCTTGTCTATAGGAGGGCAACTTTAGCTTGGGCGTTTTTGCAGGGGGACCTCAACTCGCTTGGATTGTCTTCGTTTTTTATCAGGGGGTTTTCATTAGTGTCATTGCGATCTATGGTTTTCTCTTGCTATATTTCTATAGCATTTAACTTTTTTTTCTCATGTGGCAACAAATCTGATATGGTTGACGTTTGTTGTGCAAGAGAGAGGGTGCATTGGCTCCTTGGGGAAAAACGCTGGACATAGAAATTGCTCAAACCTTCTCAAATTGATCGGGATAGCAGGGATCATCATTATCAAGGCATCTACAAGGTTTCCCAGGTAAAATCTATAGGTTGGTTCTCTTATTTCATGATCTCAATCCATTGTACCTGCGTTTCTTCAATTTTACTGAAAACTCCAAAATATTAAAAAATCCAAAAATACTTAATCGAGGAACTGTTCGATCTTTTGACAAACCACTGCTGGGTTTTGTAGATCGGGCATCCCTCTCACCATTTCATCATCAACGCTGCCCAAAAGGTTGCTGGTTTGCCCTAGATCTGAAAAACTGACTGTTAAAACCCTAACGCTCTCCCCACTGAAAATTTGACCTTTTCCAAATCTGACTTTTTTCAAACAATAATCACTTGGGTTCATAGATCGGGTCTCCCCCATTCCAGAACACCCCCAACGCTGAGCTAGTTGCTGCCATAATACCCTAGATTTGAAAAACTGACTTTCAGCACTCTAACACTCCTCATCAGATTTTGGCTTTTTCTAGATCTGATT
This sequence comes from Pseudotsuga menziesii, assembly GCA_001517045.1. Lineage (NCBI taxonomy): Eukaryota > Viridiplantae > Streptophyta > Pinopsida > Pinales > Pinaceae > Pseudotsuga > Pseudotsuga menziesii. The sequence goes on from LPNX010108963.1 coordinate 70,225, forward strand.
TTTCCAGAAATTTTCCAACTTGGGTTTGTAGATCAGGTCATCCACATCCTATTTCTCCTCCAACGTTGAGCTGATGCCTCCCAGATTGTCCTAGGTCTGAGGATCTGTCCCTCCAAACCCTAGCTCTAGGCCTCCTTCTGTTGGTTTCCCCTGCAAACTGAATTTTCCAGGCCAAACACTTTTCTGGGTCCATAGATCAGGGCATATCCCAAGTGGGTTCACTCTAACGCTGTGCAAATACTGACTCCATTGCCCAAGGCCCAATAGGCATTGACCTCCAAGCCTAGCTCTAGCCCTCTTTTGACCTCATTTCCCTGAAAGTTGACTTTTCTTTGATGACTTAGGTGTTTTGACATTGTCACATCTTTCATTGAGTCTATCCCTTTGGTACTAGATAGTCCCAGCTCTGTCCTTACTCACCCTGCATTGGTTACGTTTCCCGAGGCAGCGGTTATCTTCATCAGTTGCTAGTATCTCAACCCCAGATCTTGATAGATCTAGGGTCTTCAATTACCGCGCACCTTACGTACCTCAAGCCTACTTGATCTGATCTGTTGTATAGGTCTGATCTCTCCTGTCGGGAGTAGATCTGGGTTTCCCCCTTTGTTGTCTCGGACTTAGATAACATAAAGCAAAGATTGCCTTGATTGACGTGACAACCATCCATTTGGGAGTTTAGGCAGTCTTGGTTCCACCTCCTTAGTTGCCTGCCCCTCTACCATTCATCCTGGATCCTCCTCACATAGGCAACTACAAGGTTGGTGATAACACATAACATGTGTGAGGAAGAATCTAGCCACCCAAGGTCTCCTTGAACCTCCAAATATCCTCATGAAGCAATGCCACTTTATTTTCTCCATATTTATTATTTGTATGACCCAATTTAATTTGTAAATGACAAACTAAGGTTCTCTCGAGTCCCATAGCTCCCTTATTGCAAGATTCATTGCCTTCTTCCCAACCTAGGGAACTAGTAGCTGGGTGAAACATTGCTAACTAGTAGTCTCAATGGCATGGGGACATGACAATCATTGTTTGTTAAACTTGTCCAATGAATCTATGGACCTTTGTATGCCTTTGGAAAGACGATTTGTTATCTTATATGCCTGGACTGGTGAAGCATTTGAAGTATATATTTACATACAATGATTGTTCACATGACTCACTGTTGATTTTTACCTAGGAATTGTTCCCTTAAGTGACTTTTGCCTAAGTCACTAAGAAAAGGGGTTTGAGTCACTTGGACTTTATATTAATGACTTGGGATGAGCATTAATTGCACTTTAGAGAATAAAGTGCACTTTAAGTGAAAAATTTAAAAAGTGAGTGAAATTAATTATTTTGTGGAGAAAAGTGATTTTAATCACAACCACTCATCTAGTCTAATCTGAGTCCTATGATTAGATGTCTTTTCATTCACCCTAACTTTTTACCTAAAATGAAAGTTTTCCAAGTCAAGAGGCACTTTGCATTTTAGAGAGAAGAGAGAGCCGTTTTTTGAGAAAGAGGAGAAAAATAGCAGCAGGAGTTTTTTTTTTCTCTTGGCACGAAAATGGAGGAAGGAAACAACAAAAACAAGGCACAAAAATCGAGGTTGCAGACATCAACATTTATTGTTGGTTTGTACAGGCCGTACGGTATGGATTTCGTACAACATCATAGATCCTGAGGCAAAAGTACAATACGATTTTCGAGGCAGATTGAGGCATGATTTTCGAGGCACAAATCCCGAGGCATTTATTGCAGGCACGATTCTTGAGACAAGACCGTACAGACAGGCCGTACAACTCGCCCGTACGGTTGCCGTACAATATGTACAACAACTTGAAAATCTAGGTAGCTACATGAAATTTCTGGGTTTGATATTTTTCCTGTTTGGCACAGAAAACGAGAAACATTTTCGTTCGGTTGAGATACGTTGGTCTAAATTTTTTTTCTGTCTATTGCTGTAAATTTTCTAGACAATAAAAATTTCTCTCTCTCACAGGTTTTCCCCGGAGGTTGGGGTGTTTCTTGGGTCTTTGGACCAAAAATATTGTGTCTGAAATTTATGTGTGAATGTGTTTAATTTGTTGTTTATGAAAATGTTTTATAAGTTCTTCTTGTGTTTCAATCCTTATTGTTTATGAGAAAAATCTAATTTGCAGCGCATATACAAATTAGGTTGGGCATTAAACAATGTTTTAAACGGAGTTGGAAACCGGGTTGGGAGAGTGCTGGAACTTCTACATGGTATCAAAGCTTTGTTAAAGAGAGAGCATATTTATACACAGTGAAAAATTTCAGACTTCAGTGATTTCTTTTGTCAGTGGGCAACACCTTGTTGAAACTTAAACTTTGCATAGAGAATGGCTACAGGACTTAGGTTGGAGGATATGTTTGACGGGGTTGGGAATTTTGTCCCATGGAAAGCTAGGCTAGTGTTGATATTGGAAGAAAATGAATTGTGGGATGAGGTGGCTCATAATACTACAATAGTTCCTATTGTTGTTCCTCCTTCCACCGATGCGACAACACTTTCTTCCTTCAACAAGAAAGACATAAAAGCTAGAAGAATAATCCTAGATGCAGTGAAAGAGCATGTGATCCCACACATCTTGAGTAAGACCCATGCATATCAGATGTGGGATGCTTTGATCGACTTGTTTCAAAGCTCAAATGAGAATAAGAAGATGGTTTTGAGGGAGAAGTTGAAAAGTATCAAGATGACTAAAGCTGAGGTTGTGATATCTTACCTCACTAGGATCTCTTAGGTGAGAGATCTGCTTGCAGCAGTGGGGGAGGTTGTTCCTGGTTCGGAGCCAATGCAGACAACCTTGAATGGGGTTTCAAAGCCTTGGACTGTGTTTCTTGAGGCTATAGTGGTGAGGGAGAACTTGCCTACATGGGACAGGATTTGTGATGATTTTGTTTAGGAGACTCGGAGAGGTCTTGTGCAGGGCAACGCTTCTACTAGTAGGGAGGATGAGGAGAATGTGGCATTGACTACAAAGGGGAAGAAGAAGTTCAAGAAGGGCCCCAAGAAGGGTGGGGCTAAGCAGCAGGAGGGAAGTGGGCAAAAGAAGGATTTGAGTACTGTGAAGTGTTTTGCTTGTTAGAAGTTTGGACACTATGCTGGGAAGTGTCCACAAAAGAAGAAGAAGAAGCAGCAGCAGACAAGAGCTTCGACACAGGTGGAGAAGTTAACAGTGAGATTTGAGAGAGTTTTCTCTCTATACTGGGCATGTTGATAGAGAGAGAGAGCATCCATCATCACCAGTGCAGATGTTGATATTGAGAGAGAGTTTTCCTTGTTGACAGGGCATTCTTTGAGTGCATCCAACACTAGCACATCGTATATTGATAGTGGAGCTTCGAGCCACATGATAGGTGATCGAGAGATGTTCTCCGAGCTTTCACAGGCAGAGATTGATGTGGAGGTAGTGTTGGGGGATGACATAGTTCTCAGAGCAGTTGGGCGTGGGACCATTAATTTCTAGAGAAAGTCCACGAGTCCCATGATTTTGAGAGATGTACCTGGGATGAAGAAGAACTTGATCTCAGTTTCCATGATCGAGGATAGGGGTCTTGGGGTGTCCTTCCTGGATGGACATGTGTGTGTTTTTCCCAAGACTACAGGACCATCTGCTTCCTACACCATTGGAGTCAGATGTGGGAAACTGTACAAGCTCTTATTTCAGGCTTCAGCCTCAACATGCTTTGGCACAGAGCAACAGCGACGAGCTTTGTGAGCTGTGGCATAGGAGGATGGCTCATCTACATCATCCAACTTTGAGGATATTGAGGTATATGGTTATAGGTTTGCCAGAGTTCAGTACAGAGCACAATGATGATGCGAGGGGTGTGCTTTGGGAAAGTACACCAAGATTGCTTTCACGAGTAGTGATTCCTTTCTTCCTTTGGGCGGAGGCATGTAGTACAGTTGTATACCTTCAGAACAGGAGTCCCCATCGTGCTATGGGGAACAAGACACCTGAGGAGAGTTTCACAGGCAAGAAGCCTGAGGTGAGTCATTTTCGGAAATTTGGTTGCCTGACTTACTCACATGTCCCTTCTAAGAAGAGGACAAAGTTTGAGCCCATAGTAGAGAGAGGCATCTTTGTGGGGTATGATGAGACTTCGAAGGCCGTCCGCATTTATCTACCTTCTCAGAGGAAGGTTGTTGTGAGGACGGAAGTGTTGACACTGAGAGGGGGGGTGAATCAGTGTGAAGCCAATTTTAACTTTTCTTAGCTTCTCACGGTTAGCTACAAACAAATCAACACTTTACCATAATCATTTTAGAAACATCATTCACATAACATAAGCATTTCATTCATAAAGCATCATAACACAGAAGAACACCACACTATATAACTTTGTAATCTTTTTATATTATTTGGATCCGGCTACAACCGTTAGGCGAAATCAGCACCTACTGATACATAGAGCACCTACTCTTAATCCAGGACCCTGCCTGGTTTTCTTAGACCCTGCTAAGAAGGGTTTGAGGTATTCTAACCTCAGAAGCAAGCCAAGCTTGCATTTACATTAAGGCTTACTGTCACTGTGTCACATCAACCTCATTTGTCTCTTCAATCTGTTCTGTTGCTGGATGTCAAAGATCTGCTGATTAACACCGAATCCACTTTTCAACTCAATCAAACACTGAATCCACTTTCCAAATCAATCAACTGCTGCAAATCATCTCTGCACATCATATAAACTCTGCTGTAACACTAACAACACTGCTGGCCATTCATACTTCACTCATCATCATCATGTCATGAATGCACTGCTGTAGGTGTATTGCACCACAAAATACTGTCATCATCATCATGGTCTTCTTTACTTTGTCACTGATCATAACTTGACTGAGCTGAACATGTCAAGTCTTCAAAGAATTTAAACAACACTGCTGCACTAGTTTTCTCAGTCTTCTCTGTTCATATTCTGCTAGTCAAAATACCACTGCTACAAGGATCATCTTCAGCACCAGCTTATCATAGGCATCAAGATAGTGTCATCAACATGGTCAAGACTGCCCATCAATACTGTTGCAACACTGTTCATCAACACAAGTGCTTCAACACTGCCAAGTCATTAGGATAACTCAGCCTTGGACTAGGGCTGTTATCTTTTGTTAATGTTCAAGCTTTGTGTTGTCAATCTCATGCACACTTCTTTCCAGGCTATCACATCCCAAGTCTGAACTAAGACACTTCACTGAACACATAAATACATACACCTCACTGTTCAATTATTTGACATACCTTGTTACTGTAGAGATCTTATTTTGTCAACCTTGGACTTTGCATCAAGCTGCTGTGGATGTTCTTGATGTCTTCAACAGCTGTGCATTCAAAACTCGAACTGCAAAACAAAGCCTCTGACCACTTAAGTCATCACTGAGCATTGCTGAATGTTCACAGGGTAAACATCATCTTACTGTCTCTTCAACTTGCTACCAAGTCTGTAAATTATCTTCATCCTCAAACTGCCATTTGTCATATCACATCTGCTGCCTTAAATTATCAGTCTTCTTGACATCTTCATGTCTGCTGATTAGATGGCTCTTGTAATATCCTTCAAAGAGATTCTTCTTGTATGTACTGTACTCTTAAAAGAGATTTTGTCTGTCTGTCTTTTGTCACTGT
>LPNX010108963.1:76192-118247 GCA_001517045.1 Pseudotsuga menziesii
ACGAATTAAACCTCAGACCAAAGCCCATTGAATTAATATGCTCTATGTAAGTGTTGAGGACAAGGACATTAGGGCCTGTTTCTTATCAAACTCAGACTATCTTTGGACTGTCTTGACTGTGTGAATTGCAGACAAGATCTAAAACTTCAGACCGCTGAGAAGAAAGAAAATTTGCAGCTGCTCCCACGGATCTCCACTGCTCCCACGAAAAATTTCCACTAAACGAGCTGCTCCAAAATAAAAATAAAATTAAAAAATTCTTAAGTTTAACTACTGCGGCTGGCTTTCCTCAGAGTTCTCCCCGAAATTTCCTTCAATGCTGCGATCTGCTCCCAAAAATAAAAAACGTAGAGCTCTTCAAAAAATTTCACAACTAAAATGAGGATTGGAGAGGGTATTTATACCCATTTCTCACAAATTGACTTGAGGCCGACTTGTGAAAATTTTCAATCTGGGCCGACATATATAAAAAATATTTTAATTAAAAATCTTGAACCGAGATCTCTTTTTACCTCTGAGCTGACATGATGAAAAACAATATTTTAATTCTTCTTCTGAATTGAGCCGACTTCTAGTTTCATATTATTGGGCCGACAAAAAAAACAAATATTATGGAGTAAACAAAGAGATGATGTGCCATCTTTCTCACTTCATCAAGAGATCTGCTGCTATAAAACCCCGTCCTCTATACTGATATGAATGCTGAGATATGAGAGGAGGTTACCTCTGCTGCTACAGGACTGCTGATAAAGGAATCTAGATGCTGCCTTCATCTTGCTGCCAACAAGTGCTAAACTGAGCAAAGAATGCAGCCCCAAATATCCGATTATTGATGATGTTTTATTAGCGTATATTTGCAGGCCTTAGAGGACAGTATTATTGCTAGTTTGTCATCCAGAAAGTGCCCAAAAGCCACCCTTCAGAGCTCAGTGCAAACTGCTGGTTATGCACTGAAAACTGCCCTTCCTTTGCTGTTGATTTAATGCTGATCCGGTGAACTAAAAAGGGTTTCAACTTTCCATTACGCCACTAGGGCTTCTTCATCAGGTAGGAGGCTTTGATGACATCAGGTCCATGTTGGCATCAATGACAATTTCATCAACAATCTCCCCCTTTGTCATTGATGACAACAACTCATGCTCCCCCTATGAGTAGCCTCAGGGCTTTGAGATTCATGGGAGAGAATCTCATGTTTGCAAGTTGAAAAAAGCTTTGTATGGGCTGAAGCAAGTTCCTCGAGCTTGGTATTCGAGGATTGACTCGTACTTGCAACGGATGGGTTTTCAGAAGAGTGAGGCAGATCCAAATCTCTAATTCATCATGGTTGGAGATGATCTGCTCATTCTTCTTTTGTATGTGGATGAAGAGTGACTTGTTTATGATTGAGGAGGACCAGGCCTTCAGGAAGTCTAGAGAGTTAGAGTAGGGAGAGCAGCAGGTTCCCACACCTCGGGTAGTTTCACAGGTACCTATAGTGCAGTTGATAGGTTCACAAGTTTTCGGGGTTATTGGACCACAGAGTATAGGCACAGGTTCTCCAGTTTTAGTGGTTTAGCTAGCCGGATCTTCGGGGACAGGTTTTGGGTCTCAGGTCACAGGCTCACCGTATAGAGCTTCAGGATCACAGGGTTCACCAGTTGTTGGCACACCGGCTTCTGGTTCATAGGTTATTAGGTCTTCTACCTTTTGGAGTTCATCAGATGAGGACAGACCAATGTGGGAGCAATCTTCAGGGAAGAAGAAGCCTAAGTGGCTTCGGGATACCTTGAAGGAAGCAAAGGAGTTTGGAACACCCAAGGAGCCAGGGAGGGCTATTCAGATGCCAGACAGATTGGGTATGGCATTAGTGGCTAGTCTTCGTGATTCAGAGCCATCTACTTTTGACTCTTGAGGAGGCCTCTCAACATCATGTTTGGAGAGATGCCATGATGGAAGAGTACCATTCCATCATGAAGAGCGATGTTCGTGAGATTGTTCCGAAACCTGAGGGGAAGTCAGTGGTGACTTCTCGTTGGCTTTACAAGCTAAAACAGACTGCAGATGGTAGTGTGGAGAAGTACAAGGATTAGTTTGTGGCGCGGGGGTTTTCACAGGTTGAGGGAGTTGATTATGATGAGACCTTTGCACCGGTTGCTCGTTATACTTCTATCAGGGCGTTGATTTCCATTGCTACGGAAATGGGTTGGAAGATCCCTCAGATTGATGTGAAGACCGCATTTCTCAATGGAATCATACATGAGGAGGTTTATGTTGAGCGGCCTCAAGGATTTGAGATTCATGGGAGAGAGTCTCATGTTTGTAGGTTGAAGAAAGCCTTGTATGGGCTGAAGCAAGCTCCTCGAGCTTGGTATTTGAGGATTCACTCTTACTTGCAACGGATGGGTTTTCAAAAGAGTGAGGCAGATCCGAATCTCTATTTCTTTATGGTTGGAGATGATCTGCTCATTCTTCTGTTGTATGTGGATGACTTGTTTATCACAGGAGGAGAGATACCTATTGCAGTGTGCAAGAGAGATCTTGCTTTAGAGTATGAGATGACGGACATTGGGTTCATACACTATTTTTTGGGATTAGAGGTTTGGCAGGAATCTGGCCATATTTTCCTGGGACAGGGACAGTATGCAGTGTAAATTTTCCTTTAATATTCAAACTAGGCCTAACAGTGTATGCAAGATCTCTACTGATAACCACACATGAACATCTTTTACAGTATGCAGCGGAATATAAAACTGAGAAATAAATCACGACATCACATCACAATATTGACACTATTATTTTGGGTATGGAAACCCCCGAAAAAACCCAAGATGGGAAAACCGGTGCAGCAGTCAGATATAGATTTTATTATGAGAAAATATGAAACTTTTACAATCATTGCAAATTCACACAAACCTGGCGAATGCAGTACCCGACAGAATCACTGGGAAAATTCAAGCTAAACCTCAACACCCTCCTGTGTGAGTGTACGACCCAGCTGTAAGAAGCTCGATGATCCTGCGACTCGCTCCTCCGTCTTCTCAACTAAATCCTCCGTCTTCTAGGAAAAGTAAATTAAATAGAATTGGCTTCCTAATTTAAGTCTTCTGCATGCATGCAGGAAGACCTTCCTTGTTGCTGCTAGTTTAACACTCCCTCTCAACGAGGAAGGGATTCAGTAACAACCCCAACTTATCCTTGAACTTCACTTAACTCTGTCTGCATAGTGCCTTGGTGAAAATGCCCGCCACCTGCTCATCTATCTGTATGTACTCCAACTGAATGGTCCCTGTCTGAACACAATCTCTCGAGAAGTGGTATCTGATGTCTATGTGTTTGCTTCGGTCATGGAACACTGGATTCTCAGATAGCCTGATGCCACTCTGACTGTCACAGTGAACTACTGTAGCCTCTAGCTCACACTCGAACAGCCCTGCAAGTAACTTCCTCAGCCACATATCCTCACAAGCAGCCATGCTAGCTGCCATGTACTCAGCCTTTGCCGAGCTCAATGCAACTGACTTCTGCTTCCTGCTGAACCAAGAGATAACCCCTGATCCAATGCTGAAACAACATCCTGAAGTGCTCTTTCGGTCCTCTACACATCTTTCCCAATCAGCATATGTGAAACCTACTAACTGTACACTCTCCCTGCGTTCATAAACCAATCCATACTCCACTGTACCTTTGATGTGGCAAAGTATGTGCTTCGCAGCCGTCCAATGCACTCTCCGAGGGTCCACCATGAACTGAATCAAAGAGTTGACTTCAAAGTTGATGTTTGGTCGAGTGTTGACCAGATACATAAGTGATCCAATAAGCTGACAATACAAGGTAGGATCAAATGTGTCTAACCCTGATGCATCAATCTTCCTCTAGTTGGAAACTAGAGGTATGGCCATAGGCTTGCAGTCCTCCATCCTGAATCTCTTCAAGATCTCTTCTGCATACTTCCCCTGTCCGATGAAGAAGCATCCATCACTCTGCCAAACCTCCAGGCCCAAAAAGCAATGCATCAGCCCAAGGTACTTCAACTCAAACTCCACTGCAAGGTTGGACTTGCAGTCTCCAATCAGCCTCTCATCTCCTGTCAAAAAGAGATCATCGACATACAGGACCAGTATGAGAGGCACCTCACTTGTCCAGAAGTACGGGTTGTGGTCAACCTCACTCCGTTGAAATCCCATCTCCCGTAGATAGCTGGCAATCCTCGAGTACCATGCTCGAGGTGCCTGCTTGAGCCCATAAAAGCTCGATGCAGTCTGCATACACGCGTCTCCCTGTTCTCCACATCAAACCCCTCTGGCTGGTCAATATACACCTCCTCCTCTATCACTCTGTTGAGGAAGGCAGTCTTGACGTCCATCTGATGGACACGCCAACCTAGCTTAGTTGCTAGTGAGATAATGGTCCGAATGGAAGAATACCTGGCAACAGGGGCGAAGGTCTCCTTAAAATCAATACCCTCCTTCTGTGAAAACCTCTTTGCCACGAAGTGCGCTTTGTACTTCTCCACGCTTATGTCTGTTGCATGCTTCACCTTGTAGATCCATCTGGATCCCACCACCTTTTTCCCTTATGGCCTCGGCACAACCTCCCATAGCTGGTTTTTCATAATGGAGTCATACTCCTCAACCATAGCCTCCTACCACACATCATGTTGTGCAGCCTCCCCGAAGCTGGAATGTTCAGAGTTAATCAAATTATCAACTCTGTCATCAATGCCATATAACTAAGCCTCTCTGGTGGTACACTCCATCTAAAAAATCTCTGTGGAGGGTCAACCTGCCTGGAATCTTGTACTGTGGACCTAAACCAATTAGGCTTTGGCCTAGTGTCAACCTGCTGCGACTGCTGGATATTTGTCTCCTGCTGTAGCTCATCCTCAATGACTGTAGGATCCTGTGCATTTGACTCCCTCTGACCGCCAAAACCTGTGCTCTGTGCCTGTACCTGTACCTGTACATCTGGCTCCTCCAACTTGACTCTCGACTCCTGTGTTGGCTGCTGCTCTGTTGGTGAGTCCAGAGATCTCCGCAAGGCCTTGTCCTCATCGAACTGGACATCTCTGCTCACAATGATCCTCCTGCGAGCAAGAATGTAAACTTTATATGCCTTCGAAATCTCGCTGTAACTAACAAGTAACCCCTTCTCTCTAGAAGGGTCCAACTTCTTCCTATTGTCAGCATGAACATGACAATAACAGACTGCCAAATATGTGAATGTGACTCACATTTGGCCTAGTGCCTACAAAGACCTCCTCCGGTATCTTCCTCCCTAAAGTTGTGTGGGGACACTTGTTCTGAATGTATACTGCAGTCTTGTATGCCTCGACTCAGAGGAATAGTGGTAATCCCTGATCAAATAGCATGGCCTTGGCTACTCCAACCATCGTCTTGTTCTTTCGCTCTGCAACTCCATTTTGCTGTGGGGTATGGGGCACAGTGTGCTCCTTCTGGATCCTCTCTGCCAAACGATACTCCATGAACTCATTGGAGGTGCTCACCCCCGTTGTTTGTTCTCAACACCCGAATCTTCTTTCCTGTTTGGTTCTCCACAAGAATCTTGAACTCTTAGAACCTCTCAGAGACCTCTGACTTGGCCTTAAGGAAATAGATCCAGGTTATCCTAGAATAGTCATCAATGAAGGTTACACAGTAACTGTAACCACTGAACGAATGGACAATCATAGGTCCACATACATCTGAATGTACCAAGTCCAAGGGCTCCTTAGACTTGTGCTCACTATGTGGGAAAGGCTTCCTGATGTTCTTCCCCAAAGCACAACCCTTGCATTGGTTATGCTTTTCCTCTTGTACATGAGGAACTTCAATGGCTGCCTGTCTCAAATGCTTCAGTGCTCCATGGTGTAAGTGTGCCATCCTCCTATGCCACAACTCACCTTGATTGCTGCTGCTGCTGTTGACTAGAGCCTTTGCAAGCTCAAAGTGTAAGTTGTACACTTTCCCGCTCCTTCTGTAAATCACCCAATCCAAGCTCCTATCTGACCCCTTGGGCCTGATATATACTCTATGGCCACGAAACTTCACCTGATATCCCTTGTCCTCCAGAGTGGAGACTAATATAAGGTTCTTGGTCAGTATTGGAACATATAACACATCAACAAAACTGAGGGTTTTGCCAGACTCCCTCTCAAATGAAACAGTGCCAACTCCCTGCGCCTGAAACCGCGTATCATCATCCAGCACAACGTGGATCCCTGTTCCACCCTCTTGCAAGTCTCTGAAGAATCTCTTATGTCCAGTCATGTGACTAAATGCTCCACTGCCAATGTACCATATGCTGCTTCCTGTGGTGCTTGCCATGCAAGCTATCAAGCAAAACTCCTCATCGAAGTTCCTGCTGAACTCATGCACCTTTGCAGATCCAACCATCTGAGTGTTACTCTTCTTCTTCCTATCTGGGCACTTGGACGCAAAGTGTCCCTGCTTGTGGCAGATAAAACACTTAACCTTTGACACATCAAGGTTCTTCTTACCATCCTTCTTCCTCTTTTCCTCCCCCTTGCTCTTCCCTGTAAGGGCTAGAGCCACCTCATTCACAATCTGTGGGGCACTGCTGGATGAGCCTAATCCTTGACCCATGCAGGTCTCCTCCTGCACAAAGTCATCCCATAGTCTTTGCTAATTAGGGAGCTTCTCCTTAGCCACAACACCTTTGACAAAGGTGTCCCATGGCTTAGAGAAGCCATTGAGGGCTATCCAAACTAGCTCCTTATCTACTGTCTTAGAGCCAACAACTCCAAGCTCATCCCTGATTTGTGTGAGCCTTGTGAAATAAGGCACCACTCCTTCTCCCTTGGCCATCTTAGTGCTACGCATCCTCTCTTGCAACACCATCTTCCGGTTCTCGTTCTTGCTTTGGTACAGACTCTCCAAACCCGTCCACATCTCTGCTGCGGTCTTCTTACTAGAAAAGTGAGGAACTATATGGTCCTTCAATCCATCCATGATAATCAGCATGGCTCTGGAATCAATCTTCTTCCAAGCTGCTAGATTTGCCAGATCTGTGGGTGCAACCTTTGTGGAGTCAATGTGCTCCTCTGCATTACTGACATCTAGGATCCTTCTGATCCTATCTTTCCATGTATGAAAGTTTTGAGCACCCTGGAGTCTATCCTCAACTCTCAACTCCACGGCCATAGTGAAGTGTACCTGTCAAACCCTAGATCTGAAAGTCTAGGTTTGTGTCTTCTTATAGATCTGCCCCTGATCTATCGATGCTGCTGCAAATCTCTCAGCTTTAGCTCACCAGAGCTCTGATACCATGTAAATTTTCCTTTAATATTCAAACTAGGGCTAACAGTGCATGCAAGATCTCTACTGATAACCACACATGAATATCTTTTACAGTATGTAGCGGAATATAAAACTGAGAAATAAATCACAACATCACATCACAATATTGACACTATTAGTTTGGGTATGGAAACCCTCGGAAAAACCCAAGATGGGAAAACCGGTGCAATAGTCAGATATAGATTTTATTATGATTAAATATGGAACTTTTACAATCACTGCAAATTCACCCAAACGTGGCGAATGCAGTACCTGGCAGAATCATTGGGCAAATCCCAGCTAAACCTCAACACCCTCCTATGTGAGTGTACGACCCAGCTGCACGAAGCTCACTGATCCTGCTGCTCGCTCCTCTGTCTTCTCAGCTAAATCCTCTGTATGACTTTCTCTCCTTGTCTGTATCCTGTCTCTATCGGAATACAAGTGTGTTTTCTCTCCACCAATAGATCTTTCTTTTATAAATTTAGGTAAAGCGAAAAACCCTAATTTCACTCACTTTAACTAGCGTTTCACTAAATTTAATTTAGATCACTTTAAATTATTTTCCAAAGTAAACTTAGGAAAAGTAAATTAAATACAATTGGCTTCCTAATTTAAGTCTTCTGCATGCAAGAACACATGCATGCAGGAAGACCTTCCTTGTTTTTACTAGTTTAACATACAGTTGATATTCTGAGGAGATTTCAGATGGAGGATTGCAGGCTAATGTCTACACCGATGATCACCAAGTGGAAGAAGCTTCAAGCTTCTGAGGGAGAGTTGGTGGATCCTACATTATATCGTTAGCTCATTGGTTCTTTGATGTATTTGGTCAACTCTAGGGCAAATTTGTGTTTTGCGGTGAACACTCTCAGTCAGTTCATGGTGGAGTCTAGGAGGGTGCACTTGGTAGCCGCAAAACATGTGTGGAGATACCTTGCAGGGACAACGGAGTATGGTCTGGACTGCAGGAGATCGGATGGGATTAGATTGATTGGCTTCATAGATTCAGATTGGGCAGGCAGTGTGGCATACCGGAAGAGCATTTTCGGATGTTGTTTCAGTTTGGGCTTAGCAGCAGTGTCGTGGTTTAGTCGGAAGCAAAAGTCAGTTGTTTTGAGTTCTATGGAGGCTGAATATATGGCAGCCAGTGAGGCCAATTGCGAGGCGCTGTGGCTTCACAAGTTATTGGTTGATTTATTTGATCAGGAGCTGAGGCCTACGTTGATTTACTGTGACAATCAGAGTTGCATCCAGCTCTCTGAGAATCATGTATTTCACAATAGGTCAAATCATATTGAGATCAGGTATCATTTCATTTGTGATTATGTTCAAAGAGGAGCAATGACATTGCAGTACATTTCCACTGATGAGCGGGTTGTAGATATCCTAATGAAGTCTCTTGGAAGAGGCAAGTTCATTCATTTTAGAGACAAGTTGGGTGTGGTGAAGAACAACTTCCTTGGTAAGAGGGAATGTTGTTTTTTACCTACGAATTGTTTCCCTAAGTGACTTTTGCCTAAGTCACTAGGAAAAGGGGTTTGAGTCACTTGGACTTTATATTAACGACTTGAGATGAGCATTAATTGCACTTTAGAGAATAAAGTGCACTTTAAGTGAAAAATTTAAAAAGTGAGTGAAATTAATTTTTTTGTGGAGAAAAGTGATTTAATCACAACCACTCATCTAGTCTAATTTGAGCCCTAGGATTAGATGGCTTTTCAATCACCCTAACTTTTTACCTAAAAAGAAAGTTTTACAAGTGAAGAGGCACTTTTGCATTTTTGAGAGAAGAGAGAGTCGTTTTCTGAGAAAGAGGAGAAAAATAGCAGCGTGAGTTTTTTTTTTTCTCTTGGCACACAAATCGAGGAAGGAAACAACAACAACAACTGGGCACAAAAATCGAGGTAGCAGACAACAACATTTATTGTTGGTCCGTACAAGGTCGTACGATACGGATTTCGTACAACAGCATGGATCCCGAGGCATAAGTACAACATGATTTTCGAGGCAGATTGGGGCACGGTTTTCTAGGCAAAAAAATTGGGCACAAATCTCGAGGCGTTTATTGTAGGTACGATTCCCAAGATAGGACTATATAGACAAGCCGTACAACCCGTCCATACAACTGTCGTACAGTCTGTACAACGGCACGAAAATCGAGGCAGCTACAGAAAATTTCCGAGTTTGATATTTATCCTGTTTGGCACAGAAAACGAGACAGACATTTTCGTTCAGTTGAGATAATTTGGTCTGAATTTTTTTGTCTTTTGCTGTAAATTTTCCAGATAATAAAAATTTCTCTCACAGGTTTTCCTCAGAGGTTGGGGTTTTTCCTGGGTCTTTGGAGCAAAAACACTGTGTCTGAAATTTATGTGTGAATGTGTTTAATTTGATATTCATGAAAATGTTGTAGAAGCTCTTCTTGTGGTTTAAGTCCTTATTGTTTATGAGAAAAATCTAATTTGCAGCACATGTACAAATTGGGTTGGGCATTAAACAATGTTTTAAACGGAGTTGGAAACCGGGTTGGGAGAGTGCTGAGACTTATACACTCATCACATAGCTTAAAACATAGATCATGTTACATAAGTTTAATATAGAATGTGAGGTTAGTGCTTTATGAACAAATCAAAATCAAATCAACATCACAATCTTTATAAAGATTAATTTGGATGAAGTGGATGGATAGTCGGGTGGTCAAGTGAGGATTAGCCAAGGATGATAATTGACTCAAGATAAGGGGATGGGGAAACCTCTGTGATCTTCACCACTAGTGCAAACAATAAGGATGTGCCTTAACAAATGGGTGTTGTGTAATGAGTTTCTTCTTCCTTTGACCCTAGCAAGCCTCCCTTCATTTTTTCTTTCTCTTTTTTTCTTTTCCTTTTGTACTTTTCTTTTCTTTCTTTTTCTTTTAATATTTTCTCTTTTTGCTCCTTTCTTTGGATAACGATTGAAAGTTACTAGCCCTGGATACCTTCTAGGTACTACTGATGGCATAGCCTTAGCTCTGTTTCTAGCGATCGTCCATAGGCTCAATAGAGTTGCCACAATAATGCTTTAATGAGAGCAAGTCGTTTCAACCTCTTAATTCAAGGAGTACCTACCCTTCCAATCGTTAACCATTTTCATGATATATATTATAGGGAGATTTGTTTTGGATCTAGGGACAACATTGCTCAATGGTAACTCTTCTTGTTTAGTGGCAGCCAACCCCAGGGTTTTACAAGCAAGACACCTGAACCATCTTAGGATTCATTACAACACAAACAGGCTCGAGACACAGGGAACACTGGGAGGCATTCATGGTGAAGGGGATATAGAGGGGGAAGTCAAAAGTCAATCTATCATCCTTTAGACAACGGGACTTTGAGACCAAGGTGGAATGGTATTGAGATGGCAGTACGGTCAAGTGTGGAGCCAAAGGACAGTTATAATCCATGCAAAGACTATGAGCTATTAGTTACTGGTGTGTACATAAAACAACAATCTCTACTGGTGTGTACTCAGTATTAGCCTATGAACACTGCTACTAGCTATAAAATTAATCAATCACTGTGAAGTAACATGCAACATCCCGTAATACAACATCAATCCATGGCATAATCCATTAAATCAGTCCTCTGGAATGACATGACATTACATGAATACATAACATGGCATCATTTCAAGGCATTGGCAACAATTGCTGGTAGTCTCATCACTGATCATATCTGTAGGCATTGAACTTTGGATCTCAGCCTGATATCTGAAGCAAAAATATGGGCAAAAACGCTCAGCTGAAAACGCCCTCCTTCAGACAAGACAAAGATCCCGAAAAAATGTATAGATATCACAAAATATTCTGAAGGCTAGGAAGCAAAAGATTTTCCAATCACCACCGAAGAACATCAGATGCAAAGCAGATCCATAAAATATCCACAAAAAAAATCTTTCTATTAATTAGATCCAAGAGCCAAAGACCCTTTACAAATGAGAAGCTCTTTCCTCTAAATAGGAACGAGAGAACCAAAATCCTAACCACTTTCAAAACGAGTGGCTAAGATTAAAAGATAAAATATTCTAATCAATGGTTGAGATGAGCTCAACATACAATACATGGATCAATATAACCATAAAGTACCAAAGTGGACTACATCACCCATAAAGAGGGTACCCCACTCAACAAGAAATAAATGAAGCACATGGTGGGTCCACGGAGTGTTAACTAACTCCCTCTGGGTGCCCCATGGCACAATAAAATAATATAATATTTTAATATTTTGACTTTGTGCCTCCTTGAGGAAATCGTGAGCCTCCCAAAAGCTCCAGAAAATAATATAAAAATGCCCAAAAAGTAAGTGTGGGCCCAATCAGGTATTGCAACTGTTGGAGAAGGTGTGGAGGACATCACTCTCATCATCATGACTCATCCCATGTCATTTCCTTGCCTCAGTGGCCCAAATCGATTTCTTCAATAGCCATTTAATCATTTTTTAATCTACCTCGGGAAACGTGAACCTGGCAAAACAACCTCCTAGGGTGCCTACGTTGTCAAACTGAGCCCACCAAGCTCTCTAAGATGGGGGTACTATGGTACAATCAAGTGACTGCACCCCCTATGCCCCATACAACGCCCTAGGAGATCCAATAAAAACATCTCCCTGCTTAGACACATCATCTTGTGAAGCAAAACTGCATCCAGAGAGTAAGATGAGCCTGATAATCTATGCAAGTCCCCAGAACTGAAAACAAACTATCTCGGTAGACTCAGAGGGTCCAAATCCTTCTAGGGTTTATATTCATACCCCTCTCAGGTCTCTATCTGATCATCAACCATATCCAATAGACAATATAACCATCTGTAAATGACCAGATACCAATAATATAACTCAGACTATCATCCATTTGCTGCAAGTGTTATAAGGCTAAGATATGCTCTACAAATCATTTAAGCAACAATCACAACAAGTAGCAATCATTTCATTGGCGGTACATCAACCAAATACATATATAGCGTTTTATTTATTATTTACTCAGACCAAACTTTTAGGACTATACTCACTTCATAGTTGTAGTCAATTTGCTAGTGAAGGGTGAAGGCTGAAATTGACAAGGCTAGGGCAAAGGATGGCTTTTTACTTTACATCATGACACTTTGGATATGGAAAGGAAAAACTCACTATAACCACATGCCGGACAAACAACAACACAAGGAATAGCAGTGCCTCACAAATGGTTGAGTTGTTCAGAGAGTGTCTATTCAACTTAGGCATCATGTCTACATCAAGTTTGATCCAGTTTCATTAGGATCATCAATTTTATTTCCATGGCCTTTTTGGCCTATATGTCCTTTTGGGGACTTCACCAGTGCTTAAAAGCACATCTAACTGCAACTTTCATCCAGGACATTTAAATTTATAAGGTCAGCAATATTTGGATATAGCATATATTTAACCATTGTTTTTTTGGACCTTTTCTTATACCCTTCAAGGGGTATTTTAGCATTTCATTGCTCTTGCCCTTTTTCACATATGTTAAGAAACACAGTTTAGCATTTTTCATTTTCCATGGGCGCATAATAACATTTCCAATACAAGTAGTACATGAGCTTTCAGTTTTAGCCAACATCTCAAGTGACCAGGGGGAGTTCTACAAAGTGCCAAACATCGGGACAACCGGACATAATGATTTAGGCATACATTCCAACTCACCAAAGGCAAGTTCTGTCACCAACTCAGAGCCGAGACACAATATAAACAAGGAGGTTTGTCCAACAAAGGTTCTAGCGGGGAAAGGTCCTCCATGCCACAAGTCAAGTAGTAAGTCGGGTTAGAAACAAAACTGGAAGGTAATGGATGGGTGGAAACAGTTAAAGATGAAGCCAACACTAGCAAGCCAAAACAATGGTGGGAATGACTACCTCTATTCTCCCTAACGAGGGTAAAACCAATGAGTATAGATCAAGAACTTCCAAGTCTAAGTAGGGACATCAATACATAATACAAATACATCTAAGTCCATATAATTATGACCGCCAGATCATGACACTACATGTTAATACATGTCACAAAGATGAATATAAGAGCAATGATAACCATAACATAATATATTACAAGCCGAGTCATAATCATGCATATAATCCATCTAAACCATCATCTGTCCAATGAGAAAGTGCTGATATAAAACTGGGCATCAATAACTGCTCTGTAATGACTAAATGGCTACATCGGTCCTCAAATCTGAGTGTCTTGAGACTCAGTCCTGACATGGGAGAGTACAATAGTCCACAAATAAAATAAGGATCTGTCAAAACTGCTCATCTCAACATCTCATATGTAAGAGATCTGGCTGAAAAATGTATTGTATCTGAAAAATAGAATATGGTAGCCCGGCTACTATATATGTGATAACATCTGTCTCTAGCTGGGACAAGTGCTCTGCTGAAAAGAGCGCTTGAGAACCTCAAAATCTCTGGTCCTCGTACTCTGCTTCTCGCATCCTCAATCAATCCATCCAGCTCTGCAACCGCTACCAAAAATGTCACTGGTTACTTGCAGCATGTCCAGAGCTATACCAAACTCACAGACTGGTCGTCAGAACGGTATGTGCACAATATATAAAATACTGAAAATAAAGATGCATGAAACTGAAAAGCAGAAAATAAATTTAATCTATAACCATAACTTTCAACAAAAGTTTGATTTTTATTTTGCAGAAATCAAAACTACACTAAGAGCTTCAAAGGCGAGCTTCAAGCAAAGATGCAAGGTTCTATACTACTGCCGGGAAAGGTTTATTCAGGTCCTATCTATTCTACTCTACTAGGAAAGAAAGGATTGAAGGCTAAGTGAGGTCAGGAATGTATCTCCTCAAATCCCTCTGGTTGATAGGAAGAAAAATCTGTCACCCAGTACTAGTAACAATAAAGCATATGTCACCAACGCAACGCTCAATGGAAAAGGGTCCAACCCAAAGGTCATTAACTTGCCCTGATAGGGAATGCAGTAAGTGGTTCTGGATAAGAACTTGACTTTCGGTGGGAAATTTATTCCTATTTCTTGATTCGGGGACCACTTCAATGTTTTGTATAGGCATGGGGTGGATATCAACGAGGTTTCGTGGTTGAAGGGTGACAATCCTTGAGCTTCTTCGGGAAAGAACTGCATCAAATCTGGGTGGACTACCGTCAATGGGAATAGCTATGCTGCCAACCAGGATTTCTCTAATCTCTCTCCTTATCTCTTGGGTACTTGTACTAGGCTTATCATCATGAGGAGATATTACACGTTTGACAATTTCACCCATAGTTTAGAAGTCTCTATCTTCTTCCAAAGGATGAGGCATTTGGGATACATCAGTATTGTGGCTAGAGCGTTCCCCTGTAGGAACATGAATATGAATACCCTCTAGCTCGGTTGATTCTACTCCAAGTTGTGATGCAGAAGAACTAGGAATGTGAGACAGCTCATGACTGTGAAGACTGGATAACTTAGGTGGCAGGAGAAAATTAGGGATGAGAGGATAGGCAGATAAGGCATTATTTGGTGTGGTTGAAGGAGTCTGAAAGATAGCGAGATTGTTAAGATTAAAATCTCCTTCAGGTGCATCATTTATTAAGGCATCCTCTTGCCAAATCAGAGAGTTATCATGGACTTGAATTAGGTTACCATCTTCCAAAGATAAATGAGAAAATGACCCAGCAATATCAAGAACACGGGGGCTATCGACTTCATCATCAATATCTACTACACTAGCTAGCTCAGGATGATTTTCCCACGGGTAAATCGATTCAAGCCCTTGGCTTTCCCTTTCTCTGTTATGGTCAATCAAAGCAAACCATTCATTTACTCTTCGAGGGATTCTCCCCCTATGCCTGGCATTATCAGTTTCATCATCTCCAGTTGTAGGATTTTGATCCTGACTTTGAGGTTGATCTTCACTTCTTCTCAATTCTTCTAACTCTTCCGAGCACTCACCTCTAAGCATTTCCAAGTTGACCATCCTGGCAATTTCAGTTGTTGGATTTTCCTCAAAAAATGAGTCAGTCTTCCATTGCCATAAACATGTTTTTAGGATGCCTATATTCCCATACTTCATTCTCATCTTCCAGAATATTAGCCTTAGCATTATTCAAGAATTCTTCTCCATATGTGTTTTTAATCCCTTCTTCAAAAGTCTCCAAGTGTTTGTCATAGTAGGGTTCCCTATTGATCCTAATCAGAGCACCGTTAGAGTTTGATACACAAAGGTATGATAAATCCATCATGAGGTATCCACCTAAACCAACTGCCCACTTTCTAGATAAATGCATTCCATATGTTGGGGGCAAGTCAATAACAACTACAACCATCATAGTGGAGATGTCTGAGCATGCAAATAGATCAGCTTTAAGGTTTTTGATTAAGCCATAGGATGGCACTCGACTCGAGTCTATGTCACAAACATTTCCATAAGGCCTAGTCACTTCCAATCCCATTTCCTTCATGACATGTAAAAGCATTACATTCATAGCTGCTCCAGAATCCAACATGCAATTATGCAGGAGCATATTCTGAATGTGTAAGGTTAGGTAAAAGGGAGGGTGACCACCGTTCTTTCGCTCATAGATAGTAGATTGTATGTTAACAGGTGGATCCTTTTCATCTTTGCTAAGTTGTATCCCACTAGGGCTCTGTATGTGACTGGATTCTAAGGCAATCTCAGGGGTCTTGTCTTGGCCAATGCCATCAAAGAACTCCTCTACTTGGTTTCTTACAGAGGGCACATTCATTAGTTCAGTGATAGGGATGTTACACATTATTTTGCTTAGCTCTTTCTCTATGTCAATGTTCAAGTTCAAATCTCCTAAGACAAGATCTTCTTCTTCCCTTTTATCTTCATTAATTGCTTTTCGTTTGTCAAAGAAAGAAGGTTGGGGATCCACTCTTCGTTTATAGATTCTAACCTGTGGTTGCTCTTTCGTTTCAAGGATGTTTATTGCACAACATAAAGGATTAGGTTCATCAACAAAGTCCTCTTCCTGCTCCCAAGGTTCTTCTTCTTGCTCCCATGGTTCTTCCTTTAGGAGAATTCTTCCAAACCCATCATCAAAAGATAAATCATTCATGAAATTGATGTTGTTTGGTTGGTCATCAGGGTGGCTGATGTTTGTTGGCTCTTCATCATTCTCATCACACCAATTAACATTCCTCTTCTAGGATTCTCTGTATACTCGGATTGTCTTCTATTTGGATCTCTCTCAAGACCTCTATTGTTGTTCCAGTAGGGTTTAGGGAGGGCCATAAGGATTTGTATGTCTCTCTGGATTGTGAAAACTAGTGACACTCTTGGTCAGGACAATCAGTTGCTTCATCATCTCTTGCATAGTTTCTAACGTGTCCTTCGATTCTTTTGGTTCACTCACAGGTTCCTTAGGCTTTCAGAGCTTAGGGTCAGATTTGGAAGTGGATGGGACATAATGATCGAAAAAAGTTTTGCTTGCCCATAGATGCCGCATGCTGCTCGGCCATCTTTGCATTGAATTGGGCAGTCTTTAAGTCATTTGGATTCTTATCCTTCAAGTTGAAACCCAACCAACCGTCAAAAGCATTTAGATAATGGATAACAATTGCTTGGTCCTTAGGTCTAATTTCATCTGAGATATTTCCTACAGTCTTGTCAAATCTCAGGTTAAATTCATGGACTATTTCATTCTCCTTCTTCTTTATGTCGAACAGTTGATGCAAGAGGAATTTTCCATCCAACTTGTGAGACCAATAATTGTTAAGCTTTGTGACAAAGTTGTCATAACCATTGATAGATGAAGCAGGTAATCAAACCACTTCTGCACATCTCCTTCCAGAGAATGCAGAAGGCCTCTCATGAATACATCTTCATCAACAGTTCCATATGCTTCCATATGATCCCAGACTTTGTCAATATGGTCTTTTGATGGAGGTCGCTGACACTCCATCAAACTTAGGAGCTTTTTCGAAATATTTATCAGGCATGTCATGCGGGGCCCCTTGGATCAGGGAGAAATCTAAAGGAGATGCCTTGGCCTTCCTTCCAAAAGTCCTAGGGTTTTGTGGAGGAGGAGCATTTTGATTTCCACTAGTGTTTGTTTCAGCCATCGGCTAGATGAGGTTGAAGGGGATCCCAAAGGATGACTTGAGAAAACAGTGGGGCCTGATACTTATTTGTTTTTCCTTATGTAAGTTATAGGGATTCCTTCCGGGTTTATGGGACGTTCTAGGAACTTAAGATTAATACGTTGGGTACAGTCCTCAGTGGAGTCGCTAGGTGAACCACACAAGTAATTCACCAATAAAGGATATGTCGTAGGGAAAGGTGAGGTATGCTGAACCAAGGTAGGCCTCTACCTCCTCGGCAACGACGCCAAAATGTTATCACCAACCTTATAGTTGCATGTGTGAGGTGGATCCAAGATGGATGGTAGAGGGGCAAGCAACTAAGGAGGTGGAACCAAGACTGCCTAGACTCCCAAATGGATGGTTGTCACGTCAATCAAGGCAGTCTTCGCTTTATGTTATCTAAGTCCAAGACAACAATGAGGGAGACCCAGATCTACTCCCGACAGGAGAGATCAAACCTAGACACTAGATCAGATCAAGTATGGCTTGAGGTATGTAAGGTGTAAGGTAATTGAAAACCCTAAATCTAGGGTTGAGGTACTAGCAACTGGTGAAGGTAACCCCTGTCTTGGGAAACGTAATTGAGACAGGGTGAGTAAGGACAAAGTTGGGACTGTCTAGTGCCAAAGAGATAGACTCAGTGAGAGATATGAAAAAGTCAGGTTACCTGAGTTACCAAGGAGTGGTCAACTTTTGGGGGAAAAAAGGTCAAAATAGGGCTAGCGCTATGCTTGGAGATCAGTGCCTGTTCAGCCTTGGGTAATGGAGTCAGTATCAACACAGTGTTTAAGTGAACCCACCTAGGATATGCCCTGATCTATGGACCCAAAAAAAGTGTTTGGCCCGGAAGATTCAGGTTACAATGAAACCAGCAGAAGGAGGGCTAGTGCTAGGGTTTGGAGAGGCAGATCTGCAGATCTAGGGAAACCAGGAGACTATCAGCTCAGCGTTGGAGTGGAGATGAGATCAGGATGGCCTGATCTACAAATCCAATTCGAAAAATTTCAGGAAAAAATCAGATCTAGAAAAGTCAAAATCTGATGAGGGATCCTAGGAGGTTGAAAAATCAGTTTTTCAGATCTAGGGCTACCTGGTAGGAACTAGCTCAACGTTGGGGTATTCTGGAATGAGGAAGACCTGATCTACAAACCCATGTGATTATTTGCCGGAAAAAGTCAACTCTGGAAAAAGTCAAAATTTTAGTGGTGGGCGCTAGGGTTTGAGCAGTCAGAAATTCAGATCTAGGGCAAACCAATCACAATTTGGACAACGTTGAGGATGATTCAATGAGAGCGATGCCCGATCTACAAAACCCAGAAATGGTTTGTTTAAAGATCAAGCGGTTCCTCGATTAAATATTTCTTGGATTTTTATTATTTAGAATTTTTTCAGAAAATTTGAAGAAAAGCAGGTACATTGGATTGAGATCTGAAAGAGAAGAGACTTACCTGTTAGATCTTACCTGGAAATGCTTGTAGATCCCTTGATGATGATGATCCCCGCCATCTCAATCAATTCTGGAAGATATGAGTGAGTTCTAGGACCAACGTTGTGCTCCAAGTGATCAATGCGCCCCCCTATCATGCACAAGCAAACTTCAACAGTATCATATTTGCTCTACCATGAAAGAAAAGGCTAGATCTACATAAAAGTAGCAAGATGTAATCATAGATCACAATGAAGCTAATGAAAACCCCCTGATACAAGACGAAAACAATTCAAGCGAGTTGAGGCCCCCTTACAAAAATGCTCCAGCTGAAAACGCCCTCCTGTAGACAAGACAAAGATCCCGAAAAAAGGTATAGATATCACAAAATATTCCGAATGCTAGGAAGCAAAAGATTTTCCAATCACCACCGAAGAACATCAGATGCAAAGCAGATCCATAAAATATCCACAAAAAAAATATTTCTATTAATTAGATCCAAGAGCCAAAGACCTTTTACAAATGAGAAGTTCTCTCCTTTAAATAGGAACGAGAGAACCAAAATCCTAACCACTTTCAAAACGAGTGGCTAAGATTAAAAGATAAAATATTCTAATCAATGGTTGAGATGAGCTCAACATACAATACATGGATCAATATAACCATAAAGTAACAAAGTGGACTAAATCACCCATAAAGAGGGTACCCCACTCAACAAGAAATAAATGAAGCACATGGTGGGTCCATGGAGTGTTAACTAACTCCCTCTGGGTGCCCCATGGCACAATAAAATAATATAATATTTTAATTTTTTGACTTTGTGCTTCCTTGAGGAAATCGTAAGCCTCCCAAAAGCTCCAGAAAATAATATAAAAATGCCCAAAAAATAAGTGTGGGCCCAATCAGGTGCTGCAACTGTTGGAGAAGGTGTGGAGGACATCACTCTCATCATCATGACTCATCCCATGTCATTTCCTTGCCTCAGTAGCCCAAATCGATTTCTTCAATAGCCATTTAATCATTTTTTAATCTGCCTCGGGAAATGTAAACCTGCCAAACAACCTCCTAGGGTGCCTGCGTTGTCAAACGGAGCCCACCAAGCTCTCTAGGATAGGGGTACAATGGTACAATCAAGTGGCTGCACCCCCTATGCCTTATACATCGCCCTAGGAGATCCAATAAAAACATCTCCCTGCTCAGACACATCATCCTGTGAAGCAAAACTGCATCTAGAGAGTAAAATGAGCCTTACCATCTCTGCAAGTGCCCAGAACTGAAAACGAACTATCTCATTAGACTCAGAGGATACAAATTCATCTAGGGTGTATACTAATACCCCTCTCAGGTCTCTACTTGATCATCAACCATATCCAATAGACAATATAACCATCTGTAAATCACCAGATACCAATAATATAACTCAGACTATCATCCATCTGCTGCAAGTGTTATAAGGCTAAGATATGCTCTACAAATCATTTAAGCAACAATCACAACAAGTAGCAGTCATTTCACTGGCGGTACATCAACCAAATGCATATATAGGGTTTTATTTATTATTACTCAGACCAAACTTTCAGGACTATAATCACTTCATAGCTGTAGTCAATTTGCTAGTGAAGGGTGAAGGCTGAAATTGACAAGGCTAGGGCAGAGGATGGCTTCCTACTTAACATCATGACACTTTGGATATGGAAAAGAAAAACTCGCTATAACCACATGCCGGACAAACAACAACACAAGGCATGGCAGTGCCTCACAAATGGTTGAGTTGTTCAGAGAGTGTCTATTCAACTTAGGCATCATGTCTACATCAAGTTTGATCCAGTTTCATTAGGATCATCAATTTTATTTCCATGGCCTTTTTGGCTTGTATGTCCTTTTGGGGACTTCACCAGTTCTTAAAAGCACAGCTAACTGCAGCTTTCATCCAAGACATACTCAAATTTATAAGGTCAGCAATATTTGGATATAGCATATATTTAACCATTCCTTTTTGGGACCTTTTCTTATACCCTTCAAGGGGTATTTTAGCATTTCATTGCTCTTGCCCTTTTTCACATATGTTAAGAAACACAGTTTAGCATTTTTCATTTTCCATGGGCGCATAATAACATTTTCCAATACAAGTAGTACATGAGCTTTCAGTTTTAACCAACAACATCTCAAGTGACCAGGGGGGGTTCTGCAAAGTGCCAAACATCGGGACAATTGACCAAAATGATTTAGGCATACAATCCAACTCACCAAAGGCAAGTTCTGTCACCAACTTAGAGCTGAGACACAATATAAACAGGGAGGTTTGTCCAACAAAGGTTCTAGCGGGGAAAGGTCCTCCATGCCACAAGTCAAGTAGTAAGTCGGGTTAGAAACAAAACTGGAAGGTAATGGATGGGTGGAAACAGTGAAAGATGAAGCCAACACTAGCAAGCCAAAACAATGGTGGGAATAACTACCTCTATTCTCCCTAAGGAGGGTAAAACCAATGAGTATAGATCAGGAACTTCAAAGTCAGAGTAGGGACATCAATACACAATACAAATACATCCAAGTCCATATAATTATGACCGCCAGATCATGACACTACATGTTAATACATGTCACAAAGATGAATATAAGAGCAATGATAACCATAACACAATATAATACAAGCTGAGTCATAATCATGCATATAATCCATCTGAACCATCATCTGTCCAATGAGAAAGTGCTGATATAAAACTGGGCATCAATAACTGCTCTGTAATGACTAAATGGCTACATCGGACCTCAAATCTGAGTGCCCTGAGACTCAGTCCTGACATGGGAGAGTACAATAGTCCACAAATAAAATAATGATCCGTCAAAACTGCTCATCTCAGCATCTCATATGTAAGAGATCTGGCTGAAAAATGTACTATATCTGAAAAATAGAATATGGTAGCCCGGCTACTATATATGTGATAACAGAGTTCAGTTTCCATGCCGTTTGAGTGGTATGGCATGGTAGTGCTGTACTGAAAATTCTGGAGTAATTTCACATCCCAACACTAATGAAATCCATGTTCATGTAGTGAACATCACTCATAAATTTTATATTTTGCTAGAATACTTGATCTATTTCATTCAGCTAGTGCAAAGTGGCATTTAGTCTTGCCCAAGTTTCAATGGCCATTTAATGGTCCACAGGTTTTAACTTGTAACTGTTTTATAACAAACTCTTACCATAGTGCTGTACTAAAAAATCTAGAGTAATTTCACATCCCAACTCTGATGAAATCCATGTTCATGAAACATTAGTCATAAATTTTATATTTTGCAATACTTGATCTATTTCATTCAGCTAGTGCAAAGTGGCATTTAGTCATGCCCAAGATTCAATGGCCATTTAATAGTCCACAGGTTTTAACTTGCAACTGTTATATAAAAAACTCTTACCATAGTGCTTATGATGGTTGCTTCAACCAAACCAGAACTGATGGTCTCTAACTGGAAACTAAACTCAATTATGATACCCTACTATAACCGCATTCTTCTTTTTATTTCCAGGTAGTGACTTGTTTATAACTGTTTG
Organism: Pseudotsuga menziesii; assembly: GCA_001517045.1. NCBI lineage: Eukaryota > Viridiplantae > Streptophyta > Pinopsida > Pinales > Pinaceae > Pseudotsuga > Pseudotsuga menziesii. The sequence goes on from LPNX010108963.1 coordinate 98,564, forward strand.
TTATGAAAGATTAACGCAGCTATGAATGACAATTATGGTGGTGCATCTCACTAAATTTATATCTAGAAGAAGTTGGTGGTGGATTCTCCATCTGACTCCTAACTTTTTATATTCATTGCAGGCACTGGTTACTTGACTGCCTGTTTTGCAATGATGGTTGGTCCCCAGGGTCGTGCTGTTGGTGTGGAACACATTCCTGAGTTGGTTACAGTGTCAATAGAGAATGTCAAGAAAAGTAAAGCAGCGCTTCAATTGGCAGATGGAAGCTTGTCCTTGCATGCTGGAGGTAAACCACTAGTGTCTGTGCTTTCATGCTTGAAGAGATGGAAAACCATTGCAATTTAAAAGTTTTCCAATTGCTAACTCATGCTCTTGCAACAAATGTTTTATACAGACCTCATTATGACTTGTCTTTTATTACTGCAGATGGTCGATTAGGTTGGCCAGATCTGGCTCCTTATGATGCTATTCATGTTGGTGCCGCTGCCCCAGAAGTTCCAAAGCCACTTATTGAACACTTAAAACCTGGGGGGCGGATGGTCATTCCTGTTGGTGACTTCTTTCAAGATTTGCAAGTCATTGACAAGCAGCTTGATGGATCTTTAAAGGTTCATTGTGAGACATCTGTTCGTTATGTTCCTTTGACCAGTAGTCAAGAGCAACTACATGGTCATTAATCATGATTGGTGCTGCCTTATGCTGGGACAAAATGGCTGTCAGTGATTAGTCTGTGTATGTGTGAGCAGAGCTAAGTTGCTTTCATCCTTTCTGCAATTCTGCTTGATTGTTTGTTGCTATAGGTTAAAAGATCAAAAGGCTTCTAAGCTATATATTCTGGAGTGCTTAATCGTTTTTTGCTTTTGTATATAAAAACGCTATAACTGTTTATATAACCTTATATTTTTGGTCAAAAGATGATATGTAAATAACCAATAATATGTGGTTTGGAAATCTGTATGTGAATCGTCCCTGAGAGATGCCCAATGCCTAATTAGTATTAACTTTTAAGGGATGGATATATGCTACTCTTTCGTTTTTTGGTACTGTAAAATGCTCCATAAATGCATGATGCATCTCTGGAATGGAACTTTTTTGGTAGATTGCCACGAGGGAATCACATGTATTTTGATCACTAATAAGCTAAGTCACATGACACGACGACACGGGACACGGAGGACACGAAAATACGAGTATTCGACACGAGACACGACGACCAAAAAAATAGGACACGGGGGACACGTTTTAAATTTATATATATATATATATTAAAAAAATACATAAAGATCGACATTTTTTAAAAACTAGAAGTATATATTATATACAATGTACATCAATCATAATATCATTCAATTGAAATTTGACAATGATGAATCAATAATAAAATGATCAATGAATCATGAACTTTGAAGTTTGATCCATAAACTGCATATTTGATATTTCTCACTAAACCACAAATCTCAAAATGTATTACATAGATATCGAGAGAATGCCACCGACAAATACAAAATAAAGTAGATACTACTTAGCACAAAGTCTAGTATCTACAATACTACTAGATACAAAATGAAAACACTAAATAGCCACAGGTAAGAATATCATATCTCATCAATGGTACTAGCCATTGTCAATCATCCTCCTGCTCCTCCATGTCAAAATTAGCATTACTGCCGTAGCTCTTTTCCTCTATCCTCCTCCTCTTTACCTTTTTTGACAGGACACATGTCCAGAATCAGGACACGTTCCTAGCGGGTGTCGGACACGTGCTGGAAAGTGTCCAGATTTTAGGACACGAAAATTTTGGTGTCGGACACGTATTAGGGCAAGTGTTGTGTCCGACACGTGGAATACGGGACATGGGCCCTATTTGGAAGTGTCCTGTTACTTAGCTAATAAGATACATGGGATTTCTTCTAATGAAGTAAATTGTAAAAGCTTGTTATGTAACTTAAACAAGAACCTATTCAGGCATTAACATATAGCAGCTATATTATGGAGAACAATGCTTTGAAGTCAAAATGTTTGTATGCTTGCTTCTGTGCAGTATTATGTTCCGAGTCTAGATAACTTCCAAGTGCCATCTGCCTTGGGAATTCTAGTGGATTTAAAGACATCCAACACAAAATCTGTCAAATTCAAATTCTTGTCACATCAGGTTCAAATCAGATTCCTCCCCCAAGTATTTCTCCATGGCACCAACAAATAAGAGCATGCCTAAGCAGATTCAAAGAGCACTAATGTATCAAGGGCTTGCCCATTTTTATATATATTTGTGAGAGATCGGCTTCAATGCAATTGCAAGGAGCTTCTTATAGTCACAAAATACTGGAAATCCAGTTCCATTACTAGCTTACAGGCATTACAGTGAAAACAGTCTGCTAATAAAAAAACAAGCTTTCTGATGGACAATTGTTGCACATACCATTTGATTGAGGAATCAATTTCACTGTTTATGGTTCTATATTTGCATTTCATGGTTCACAAATTTAGAAATGCAAACTAACAATTGCACAAAAAATACATTATCAATATTCCAAGGTGTTTAAAACATGTGAAATGATAACAATTTTATTAGACTCCTAAAGGAAAATTAAAAGAAATGTCACCACGGACCCAAGCAGAGTGCAACCTTATCAATAGCCTTGAAACCTTGTGGTGCAAATTTTAAGCTCACAAATACAACTTTTGAATTCACTCTATTACTCTAACATATATATCTGTATATTTAAAGATCAAACTTATGCAATAATTATATTGTCTTGTTTTTATCAGGGTGCAAAAATGCAATGTGAGGAGAGCTGGGGCAGGGGCCTCATCAAGACGTGGAAGAAAACATAGAGTTCAAACTTACATGGGGCATAGGCACAGCCATAAATAATACAATAGGTGGTCATACCCTTTGCAAAGGTTAGGAAGTAGCCTTGAGATCTGAAGTTAGTGAGTTTACATGTATTGGAGATACCAAATTTGTAGTTGCTATTACGAATAATCAATTTTGAAATCTGAAGTTAGTGAGTTTGCATGTATTGGAGATACCAAACTCTTAATTGCCTAGGATACTGGACAGGGATTTTAGGCCTGAAGTGTTCTGTGTCTGTATGTCGGACATGGACACGTCCTGACATGGTGTTGGACATGTGTTTTGGATGTGTCCTGTTTCAGGACACTTACAAAACATGTCTGACACCTTGCCAGGGTGTGTCCCATCCTGTGAGAACCATGTCCTGAAAACAGGACACTTTTAACCCGAAAAATTGGCCCACAGGTTATAAAAAAATGATTTTATCCTCATTCATTCTCATTTTTCAGTGAGGCTTGAGCTCTGAGAGGGATTTTTTATTACCACTTTATCAGCAGTACGTGTTTGTAGGTTAAAGTACTCCTAGCAGAAATTTTGAATGGTGTTCTCAGTGTTAGCAATCTATCGTTTTACGTTTGTTTCTAGGGTACAGAATCTACTCACCATGGTCTGATTTTTGACAGTATATGCCCATGCCCATTTGTCACAGTAAACATATTTTCCCTATTTTCTCTTCATGAATTCCATTATAATAACTACTTCCCAAGTCTACTTTTTGACAAATTGTGGATGTGCACACTGAAACAAATGATCAAGCAAGGAAAAGGAATATCCATCTCTGACCAATATGCAGCTCAGCACATCCACACACAATGACACTTTTTCCTTGATTAAAGAACATTTTTATTTTGATGACTTAATGAGAAACTTTACGAGTCTATCAGTTTGCCATTGACATATACATTGTGATTTGTGAATGTGTAATGTGTATTGATTCTAATTTCTATTGAATATTTGTAAGTGTTCTAGTTTTTAAACAAATTGTATCTATATGTCTATATTTTTAATATATATAAATTTTTAAAATTATATACATATAACATGTCTTGATTCTGGGGGTCATTGTGTCCGTGTTGGATACTTGTATTCCCATGTCCTCCATGTCCATGTCGGATACTCGTATTCCCGTGTTCGATCCAATCTCTATAAAGTTAATCTTAACATAGCAAGAAGTGTAGCCCTGCAAATTTGATGCTATAAAGCCCTTACTCCTAATTTCTGCCTCAATTAATATGGATTTTTCCCTTTGGGTATTTAGTACAAGTTTATTTCGTAGACATGCACTTTCAGACTCATACTTGCCTTTTTCTTCACTCTCCTCAAGAATCAGTGACATCCTCTGCTATTTATTGGCACCTCTGTCACTATCTTTTTTTAATATCTGCTGTTATTCTGAGCTATTGCTAGGAGCACTCTTGTTATTCCGCAGGAAGATATCCAGGAGTTCAGAAGATAAATTGAGCACTTGTGAGAGATGAAAAATACTTGGGACTATTTTTATCTAGGGCGTCGTAGAAGAAGTGAAAGAAGTCCAGCACAGAGAACTTGTGGAACAACTTTGACTATAACCAAGTGAATGACATGGACTCTAGATTAGGTATTTTAGGTGTTTTTGGCCATATAGTTGGCAACAGTAAAAGGAAAGTGGATTCTCTGGAAGAGTGGATTGACAAAAAAGGAAAAAAGGAAGTTTATGAAGATGGGTTCCTGCTGGGCCCAAAAGCGACGGTAGCTGTTGGATGTCAACCTTGGAATCCCATCTAAAGACAAAGGTATTGACGAGGACAACGTTGATGAAGCTGATTAAATGGCTACAGCAGGAAGCTACAGTCTTTTTCCTACAATCTTAGATTCATAGTTATGGGGCCCATGTGCTTTCTGTATATTACTATATACAATTAGTTGTTTTGTTTTCAGAGTCGTGTAGTACATGTGGCTGATATGCACCCTTGTTTTGGAAGCAGACATAAGATGTGCTCCAAAATATTTTGTCAGGAAAATTCAAAATCCATATGTAATATCAAGATGGGGTTCCACCCCGGTCCATGTTTGCCTTTCTAGGGTCACCATGGCCATGTAAGATTGTTGGGTTTACAGGCAAGTATTTCTAAGTTGTTCCTTGTTGATTTTTTTTATCTCACTTTTCTTCTTTAACTTGTGGCAGAAAGTTGACATATTCTTGTATCATACACGTATTTTGGGCATGTTTACTTTTGACATATTCTTGTATCATACACGCATTTTGGGCATGTTTACTTTAATTCTTTTGTAATTGAAACTAGTGCCAACTGATAAACAAGTTGAAACTCGAATAAAAACATAAGCATCAAAGCTTATCATGGGTGGATGAGTGGACAAAAATGCAGGTACCTTATCCCTCACTATTTTGAGTCTTGACATTGCCTTGGTTGGATTTATTGGGCATTTTATGGTTCAGTTTTTTCTCTTCCGAGTAAGTTGTTTATCTTTCTTCCCACCTTTTGACCTGTTTCTCCCTTACCTAAGCTTAGGTCTTCCTACCATTTGACCTGTTTCTTCCTTACCTAAGCTTAGGTAAGGTCCTTAAAGGTCTTTCCTAAGCTCAAGTAAGACCATGACCTTACCCATACCTTACCTAGAGCTCAATTAAGACCTTTTGGGACAAGAAAGGGACTTCTTGTCATGGATTATTTTTCCCAAGTTTGTATTTTTCCCAAGATGTTGCAAACATCATATCGGGGAATATTTTGCGAGTGTCTGGAAAGAAAATTATCGAGGGAATATATTGTTGCATGTCGGGAAAGAAAATTATCGGGGGAATATCTCGCCAAGTGTTGGGAAAGCAAATTATAGGGGGGATATCTCGTCGAGTGTCTGGAAAGAAAATTATTGGAAATATCGACAAAAATAAATTTAGACTCAAAGAGTCATGAAAATAGCGTACAAATTGGTAACACTAAAAATTCGGGAGAAAATGGAAATATCGAGAGAAAACGTAGATATTTGTAACACCTATAGCGGGTTTTCACTGAATATTCCTTGTTGGATATGGAGAAATGGGCTAGTCAGACCTCTTTTTTCTTCTGTTTGTTTAGACAAGTGACATGGTATTGCCAATCACTATGTATTAACAGTAATTGCAATGATGTTACTTGAATAAAGCTAGCTCAAGTAAGATCTTTCACGGCCAATTGTTCTTTGGTGAAATCTTTTAAGACCTTGTTTGATATCATTTTAGCATACTATACTTAGCAGTCTAACTGTTAAACATATCCGAGTTAGACCCTTCTAACTAAATTTAGTAAGTTCCATCGTTGCTCGACTCAAGCACGATTCTTTTACATGTTTTTTCAGTGTAAAGGAGTTCGTGTAGTGGTAGGAGCTCTTGTTAGGAAGTTGTTTCTAGTGCATGTTATCACCCAAGGGCCATATTGCTAACTAACTACATGCTTGAAGGAAGCAAGATATTTAGCTATTAAACATCATGCATGTTAAGTTGGACCGCTTGTTTATTATTGGTGACTATAAACTGGTTCTAAGAACTTGTTACATACCTAATATTACACACAACATACTTTTGATGATTAGAAATCATAGGAGGAATACAACATAGTTCTAATTACACATTTATTATAGCAGTCAACATCTGCCTCGTTGCTTGTGTTTTTCAGGACTATGGGAAAATATTGGTTGCACTATTGCTGCTTCTACATTTATTCGGTATGTTTTTGGATTGCCTCCAAGTTGATTGTATGAACTCGAGCTTCTTACTCACCACTACTCATATGCCTTCAACTAGTTGAATGTTGCACCTCACTCTAATCCACCATTTACCTCGATTTAAATAGCAGAAAGTCAGTCTTCAACTTTTAACTTACCCAATATTCAAACATTCAGCACCTATAACCAGCGAGTCTTTCAACACTTTAATTGGTCATGAAAGTCCTTTTGGGCATCTGATTGAAAGATCAACCCCTAACAGAGGTCTTGAAACCGTGAAAGGTCCCTAAAAGAGCTCTTGAAAGGCTTGATTGGGTTGGCCTTGATTGAATGGTCAACCCTTCAAAGAACCTTTTAGGTCAACCTAATTGTAAGTCAACCTTTTTGGGTCAAGTAGGGCCCTAAAAGTTCTTATTGATTTGATTTTGACCAAAAGATCTTATCAGGGTGGCATGCTCTAATCTACTCTAATCCAAAGAGGTGGAAAAAGGCTCATTGCTTCTCACATTATACATGATCAAGGACATGCACGAACCCAAATCACCCCTCTCCTCCCTTCTAATAAAAAAAAATAGTCATGCTAACTAATTGATGCAAGCCATCACTAGTGCTTTAAAGACGAGGAGAGTGGAAGAAGGGCTTACACAACAATTTTCGTTCACTAGAGTCCATTCTAATTAGAAAAAACATTCATGCTAATTGATTGATGCAATCTGTTAGGATTATTAATTAATCCTCTCGTGACCACCATATTCTATTTGTCTTTTCCTAGCTTAGGAGGTCATTGCCACTTCACTAGTGCATTGGGTACTCACCTGGGGGCCACCTACCACTCAATGTGTTTGTTTGCATGAGTTTAGTAGCTTCAGGGACCAATCCCTATAATTTAAGAACCCACTTTGAGTGCCACCAGCAATCTCCAGCAGTTGACCCTAGACGGTGTTCAGTTATGCTCTAATTCCTATCAGTTAATTCACTCTCAGTCATCCTAGCGTCAGTTTACATGATTTAAGGGAGGTAGGGCACATTTTCTCACATACCTACATCAGTTAATTGGTTGCGAATTGATTCAGTGATCGAGATTTGCATTAGTGAGCTCTAGTGGTGATTTTCCCACATCGAGTTAGCTCTGTAGTTGGTCCAGGTTGGTAGATTCGAATCCTATCTTAGGCATTCAAGTTCTCATATTTTAAACATCATTGAATTACATATGATTCATTGATTAATGGATTTAATGTTATGCTGACGATTTTTCATCTCATGTGTGTGTAATTTGTCATGAATCTTTTGATCGGTGTATCACTGAATTGTTCTCTCTTCTGCAACCTTCTCTTCACATTGCTTTCATTCAGGCTTGAAGATCCTATGCTTCATTAAAATTAACATGGTATAAGAGCAGGTATCCATGCCAACTTCAAACACTTCCATTGATGCACCATAAGCAATTGGGTTCCACATAAATCCTAGTATTCTTGCCTTACTCCCTCTGGATTCTGTCCAAAGAAGTCTAGACAGGTGTGATGCACCCAGAGAAAGTGCACATGTTGAAGTGGAGAGTGTTTGAATTGGTTTGATTCGAATTGAAGTGTTTTTGTAGGTAAATTGAAGATTTTCTAAAGAATTAGTTGTTTCTTGAAGCTGTAAGATGGAGAATTCAACAACTTTAACGCCCAGAATCCTCACACCCTTCAATTATCTTGATTGGAGTGATGATATGCAAATTGTCTTGCGCAACAAGAGTCTGTACAGGGTCACCATGGGCCAAGAGGTCAAACCCCAACAACATCTTGAAAAATCGAAGTATTTGAACAAGCTTGATAAAACATTTGGCTTCATATGCATCCACATTTTCCAGAGAGTTACTCTTTCGCCTTGAGGGATTGAGAACACCAAAAGAAGTATGGGAGAAGCTCGAATCCTTGTTTGGCAAACATGTTGAGTTGAGGGGCCATATCCTAGAGAATCAGTTGATAGGCACTACAACCCAACAACTTTGAAACTATACAACATTTTTTCTCAAAATTCAAATCATTGGTTATGCAATGCAAGCAATGCAGGATTGACAAGAAGGATGAGCAATTGGTGCTCTCAATTCTAAGCAAACTTGGTCCATAATTCTCGGTGTTCGTATCTACCTTTCACTCTGGGAGACTGACTACTCCTAATTAGCAAATGTCATCCCTTGATGCCTTCACAGAGTCTCTAATATAGGAACAAGACAACCTAATACAGATGGGAGCCCTCAGAGCCTCTTTAAATATAGCTCTCTTGGTTGGTGAGACAAATAATGCGCAAGCAAGGAGGAACCAAAAAGGCAAAGAAAAAAGGAACATTGAATTCAGACTTCAAGGAAGAGTTTGATCCAACAGATGAAGCCTCAGGCTCTAAGAAGGACAAACATCAGAGGTTTGGCAAGGGCAAGTGCTCCTACTGTAAGAAAGGAAACTATACAGAGAAATATTGTATGAAGAAGACCATAGATCATATGTCAAAACTCCTTGAGCAGCATAATATTTCCCTCCTTGAAGGTGCAACGAAGGCAGACTCTAAAGACTAGACTGAAGATCATGATGAGAGATGTCATCCACGAAAGGATGGTTTTTCAAAATCAATGCCTTCCTCATTGATTCAGAGGCCTCCAATCACATGGTTGCATCCAAATAATCATTCTCTTCATTACAATTTACCGATGGTCGAAGTATTCACATAGGAGATGACACTCAAATCTAAATTGAAGGAAAGGGTTCAATCAAGTCGGAGAATGGAGTGTTCAAGAATGCACTTGGTGTGCCCTCCTTAGTAGCAAATTTGTTGTCTGTATACTAGATGACTCTATGTGCCCTCCTTAGCAACAAATTTGTTGTGGTATTTGGTCCTGACTTGGTGGAGATCTCAAATATCTCAACTAGGAAGCTGATAGTGAAAGGTGTTGCAAACCATGCCTCCAAGGCATATGAATTCTCACACTTTCTGCCATACTCAGATCCAGTGACATCTCAGCTTCCATTTGAAAGGGAAGGTAAATTCATCCTACCTGAACCTTTTGCATATGATAATGTTTCCATTAATGTTTCAGATTCAAAGTTCGAAGCAGAGGACCAAGTTGAATCAATTTATGGAATTGAAGATTAAGTTCAGTCGGATCCAGATCTAGTCCCTACTCCCAATCCTAGGCTTAAATGGGCTCAAAAGGTTATTGAGGCAGTTGAGAACATGACTGGAGAGTCATCTGACATGAGGAGAACAAGATCTCAGTTTAAATAAGAGAGCATTGCGCTATGTCAAGCAAATTCACTTCTTTCGGAGAGGTGCTACAAACTCCCAAAGAGATGCTACATGATGGTAAGGTCTGATCAACAATTCTGTTCACTGAAGAACAAATTAGATCATGTCACTCTTCCTCTAGAAAGAAGAGACAAATGCAACATTTCTTCTCCTATCTATCATTGGATTGGAAGGTGGAGAGATTCACATGCACAGTACTAGGAAACTAGTGCACACAAGAACCATCACACTACATTACTACTCCACATAGATGCATATTACATAAATACTTTCACAAGTTTTTACTCGAAGAAATTTTTTTCTCTTGGTATGAAATCTTGATCCTAGGTTTTCCTTCTTATTTTGAGGGGGAGGGGGGCTTCCCGTGAGGTTTTCCCCATTTCCTTGGTTTGTTAAGCAGTCATTTTTACATTTAGATTGTATTGGTGACCTTTGGCCTTAGTTGTCGGGGCCCAAGTTGTCTAAGCTAGGATTAAGAGGGGGTGTTAGGATTATTAATTAATCCTCCCTTGACCACCATAGTCTATTTGTCTTTCCCTAGCTTAGGAGTTCGTTCCCATTTCACTAGTGCATGGGGGACTCACCTCGGGGCCACCTACCACTCAATGCGCCTGTCTGCATGCGTTTAGGAGCTCCATGGACCAATCCCTATAATTTAGGAACCCACTCTGAGTGCCACGAGCAGACTCCAGCAGTTGACCCTATTCAACATTCAGTTATGTTCAGTTATGCTCTGATTACTATCAGTTAGTTCATTCTCAGTCATCCTAGCACCAGTTTGCATGATTTAAGGGAGGTTGGGTGCATTTGCTCACCTACCTACATCAGTTAACTGGTTGTCAACTGATTCAGTGATCCGGAGTTGCATTAGTGAGCTCTAGTGGTGATTTTTCTACATAGAGTTAGCTACAGAGTTAGTCCATGTTGGTAGATTCGAATCATATCTTAGGCATTCGAATTCTCCTATTTGTAACACCATTGTATTACATATTATTTACTTATTAATGGATGTAATGTTATGTTGACCATTTTTCATTTCATGTGTGTGTAATTTGTCATGAATTTATTGATCAGTTTACACTGAATTGTTTTTCTTTATGCAATCTTCTCTTCACATTACTTTCATTCAGGCTTGAGAATCCTATGCTGACAAGGAGAGTGGAAGGAGGTACACAACAATTTTCTGTCACTAGAGTAGATAAAGAGAGGCAGCAAATCCTTGTGTGTAAAGAAGTCGAATATGTTAAAGTAGTTGAAAATACATTTTGAATTTCAAATCACTATGATTAGCTTTTTACATTTTGTATCAATGTTGGTATTGTGTGATTGTTTTAATTTTAATTTCTTAAATAATGAGTGGTTAAATTGTTTATGCATAGACTTAGTAGTTTGTTGAAGCTCAAGCTTAAATTATACCCGCTGTCCATTGGTATAACGAACGAATGGACTATTTTCACAAGGATATGATTATTTCATTCTTGATTATAATTTGCAAAGTTATGGTTTCTTCGTGGTTTTTCAAGGATTATCTATTTAGGATGAGCGTTGTGGGTTTACATAGAATTGACGAGACTTCTAGGTCATATAGTGTTCATCGAGCATCACTGCATTATATAGGCGCATAATGCACGAAGATTAGTCCAATTATAAACAAAATATTCAGCATCCCTTTTTCATTTTTCGATACAATTTACTATTCTTTTTCATTATTGAAGGTTCCCCTAGAATCATGGATTTTATTGCACATTTATAGAGGACGCATCACATGGAGTGTATTATTTTATTGTTGGATTGGCTTGTGTCAAACCCTAATTCATCCCCTCTTGTTGAAAGCCTTGTTCACACATGGGAAACTTTTGGAGGATATTATTTGTGTCATTTTATGGAGGATATTGTTTTGTCAATCATTCAATCACCTAGGGTGCACGCTACCTTCTTAAGCCTTTGGTGGAGCTAGTTTCTAATTAATTATTTTATTCATTGTTGAATACTCTCAAAGAGTTAGTTACATGTGAGCTATATTATAATGTTTCCCAAGTGGGTCTAACCACTTTATCCTATTACTAGAAAATGTTGTTGAATAGATTGTGGATCTAGTAAGGGAAATAAGTATTTTATTGTAAAGGAAGTTGAGCTAGATTTTATATAAATAGTAATCCTTCTTTTTTCATTTCTATTGAGCTTAATGAAATATCTATTTGATGTGCTTGGCGGATCGATGGTCTATTTTATGGGTGAAAATGCCTTGTAGATATTTATGTTGTTTTCTATTGGCTTAACTTATCTTGATAAATGCATTATGGAGTGTGAAATTGGTCATCTCATTTCTCTTTACTTTATGTTATCCAAGGATTGTTGTTTATTGATGTACTTTTTCTCTACTTTAGTTAAATGTACATACACTTCATTTTAGATGATAATAAGCTTCATGTCTATGACATTTTATTTTCTTTAGTAATCTCCTTTGGTACATTTCTACAGTTGGGACATAGAGATGGGCTATTGAAGCTTGTATATCCCATCCTCAATGGTTACTCTTACTCATTAACATAGTGTCGCATCAAAGCTTTGACTTGACCCATTCACCCAATGATACGGCACTAATTCTCTGGTCCATTCATCCACTATCATTTCTACTTGTGAAATTATTTTGGTGGAATTAACTCTTCATTTCACCTTGCACTTCATAGCATAAAATTCCAACAATAATATCTAGGAAAGCCCCCTTTGTACTAGTTGAGAGTTGGCCTAAAGAGTAAAAAGGATTTGTATGGCGACAAACCCTTCTTGGTTCCTTCAAAGCCTCATTTGAGCTTTAGAAATTTATCTCTAAAACTGAGGATTTGTGAAGTAACACTCTAGATTCCAACTTGTAAACTTTAAGGAAGAAATACATACTCTTGAGTCCATTTAATTATACTATACTTTTACAAATAAAGCAATTTTATATTTTATAATATCGAGCTTTCATTATGTTGATATAAACCAAATATCACCTTCTTTTTTTTTAAATTGCACAATATATTATATTACAGGGGCAAAAAAATTACATACAGAAATCATGGTTGTCTGAGGTTGAAAGAGGCAAAACCTCCTCCAGAGCCTCTCAAAAAAATATCATCCTTCTAACCAGATTCACGATAAAGAAGTTTATGACTGAGAAACTTAGAGACTGAGTTACAGATATCCATAAAAGACATCATACTCCTATATACGAGTGGAGCCAAACTAAAAAAAGACATACAGTTTTAACTAAAAAAGCTTAGACTATAACCAGAAAACCTTCTAGAGACGATACCAAATAAAACCTATTCAAAACGAACATTGAACCGAGGGAATTTCTTCAGTGATGGGGCAAGCCCATCATTCTTCTTGCGACAAAGTGGGCGAATTGGTGGCGGCATTGGTGCCGGAGTTAGAGAAGGCAGTTGTTGCTCAAGTTGCTGGGCCGGCGTGTCCTTCAATCTCTTGAGGAGAGGTTCCACAGTTGATGGAACTGGAAAAGGCTTGGCACGTGGCGTTTTAGTGGAGCATCCCGTTGCGCTACCACTGCCACCTAGACTTGATAGAGCCCGACCTCCAGATTTGCTACCACTCGCAACGTCGCCCTGAGCACTACCCCCTGTTTTGTGAACATTCAGACCTGAAATGCTTGCCTTTCCCTTCCATGAAAAAGAGTTGTCCATGGCCGTGAGTTGAGCATCCATCTCAACGATTTTTGCTTTTATGGAGTGAACTGCAATCCGAGCCTCCGCCCAATTACTAAGCATGTCCTCTGCCAGATTGCAGAGCATATTCTTCAGCAATCAGTAGTGATTAATTCGACCACCTTCCTCTCCCGTCGAGAGCTTGCGGTTGGGAACCTTGTTCTCCCAGGCTTCCACCAATACACGGACTCGCGGAGAAATATGCAGTTCATAATCCGTCGGAACTGGTGCATTGTAACCCCTCTGGGTTTTGGCCCTTCCTGAACTAGCACGTCTAGGGGTTCCTCTCTGGCGTGACATTGCCGCTAACCTGAGCCTGAAACCAATACGAAGTGGAGCGAATTTACCAGCGCAGCCCCTTGAACTCACAACAACAGAGACTCTGCAAACTTCCCACCGGACTGCGAACCAAATGTTGCTACCAACCATAACATAAAACATGACCTGGTGCTGAATTAACCTCCTGTCATTCCACATACCTGTCACCATTAAACCTCGTAGTTGAGCCATGAATGAACCTAGGAGGACGTACCTTCACCAGCCCAGTTCACATGCGCCGAAGTGACTGGGGAAATTTCTCCCATGCACAAAGAATCCTAAGTAGTTAAACGAAGGGCGCTGGCATGGGGGGATATTTTCGGCCTTACACGTGCCTGAGTCGGTGGCCGAAGAATGGGACGGGTGTCGCCGGAATTATCACCCGCATTCGGGCAAACCAAATATCACCTTAATCTCTATAAATAAATTTAATATTTTTATCTCACTAAAATTTTAATTATTTTTGCAAAGCATATAAAGATCTAGTGCAAACTTATATATTAATTTTCTTTATAATGTACTTTTACTACATATATTTATTGATATTTATTATATTATACTCTCTTTTTTTTAACCATGGGAACAACAACCTCTCAAGAGTATATCCAACAACCCGTAAGCCAGATATACCAGTAACTTGTGACTTAGCAGGGGTCGAGACGTCTCGAAACCCACCAAGGTGAGCCTCTATCCCAGGGGTCGCCTACCCTTCAAGCCTTGTCACAACTGGCCAATGAGCAACCCTACCTCTGGCTGGTTTCGAACCTGTGATCTCCAAGAAGATAACACATGCTCTTAACCATTAGACCCACTCAGGTGCTATTATATTATACTCTTACAGCATATAAGTATTCATTGACTTGGGTTAGCCTATGAAGTAGACTAAACCGAGGTGAGCCTCTATCCCAGGCATTGCCTACCCTTCGAGCCTTGTCACAACTGGCCAATGAGAAACCCTACCTCCAGCCGGTTTCGAACCTGTGATCTATTGGAAGATAACACATGCTCTTAACCATTAGGCTCACTTAGGTGCTCTATTATATTATACTCTTACAACATATAAGTATTCATTGACTTGGGAAGGAAGTAGACATTTATGGCAAACTTTGTATTTTGTAAGTTTAAAGGGTTTTATATTACATTGTACTTCTACAACTTATAAAGTAATTATATATGTATTTATTGATTTTATTTAGCCTAAGATGTAGACATTTATTTGCGAACTTGTATTTCATTGTCTCCAAAGATTTATTTATAAATCACTTTTCTTTGAAATATTCACACTTCGAAAAAGCTTAGCATTGATGATATTGTCAATTTGTCTTCCTGGATTCATTTCATAAGCTTGCTCTTCTTTATTAGTCATTCTATGAAACTCTTGGATTGAGGAAATGAGACATACTTTTGTTACATATATTTACTTATATTTATTATATTATACTCTTACAAAATATAAGTATTCATATATGTATTTATTGACTTAGGTTAGCCTAGGAAGTAGACATTTATGGCAAACTTTGTATTTTATAAATCTAAAAGGTTTTACGTTACATTGTACTTTTGCAACTTATAAAATAATTATATATGTATTTATTGATTTTGTTTAGCTTATGATGTAAACATTTATTTGTGAACTTTGTATTTCATGGTCTCCAAAATTTATTTATAAATCACTTTTCTTTGAAATGTTCACTTCGAAAAAGCTTAACATTGATGTTATTGTCAAATTGTTTTCCTAGAATTCATTTCATAATCTTGTTCTTCTTTATAGTGATTCTATGAGGCTCTTGGATTGAGGAAATGAGACGAAAGAATTTGTAGAGCTTCCAACAAAAATGGTCCATTGCAAAGAGTAATAGTATATTTTAGGTTTATTTTTTCTAAAACAATTTAAACAAAATCTTTAAATTTGGATTTTTATTTTGTTTTCAAGTTATTTTGGAATTTAATCTTCGTACATAAAAATGATTTGCTAATTTATGTTAGATAAATGTGGGTGTTTCTAAGTTTTTTGTGGACAATATCTATGATTTAGATGCAGATAAGGTTTTCTTATTACTGAATTTCAATTTTATGATATTTGCCATTTACTTTAAATCAAGTATTTAAATTTTTAACATGTACTTATGACATCCTGACATTATGTAGATTGATAATATTTCGTCAATAGTGACACTCCAATTTGTAAATTTGATGAACTTTATAGAGATCTATTTCCATGGTTTGTTTTTTAACTTTTAAAACAAATATTAAATTCAAATGGGTTGGGTCTATTTTTCTTATATTTGGAATTGACTCTATTTCCTTTTGCACTAATTGCTTAACTTTGGTCAACGTGATTTGATTTTCCTTTTCTAGACGAACCATTCCTCTATATTATATGATAAACTTAGGTAACATTTTTTATACTTTTCTTTGCAATCTTGTTTTTTATATTGCATTTTTGTATTCTTTTTGCATAACATTTAGTGCATTATAAGTATTTCTTGATGGTATAACTTCCATACATTTCTAATCATCATGTATTTAATTTCTTGGTGAAAGTACGAAGCAATTCTTACCACTAAGACTAAAGAACTATATTACAATTTTTAATTTTTAGTTTTAAAGTTTAAAATTTAAATTAATATTTGTATATGATAAAGCTTATAAGTTTTGTGCACACATATACACAACCCCCACCATTGCGAGGTCAATGCCCAAATGTGTGCAAGACTTGTATGCAAGATTTTTATAATCATGACATTCTATTTTGCATATAAAATCATTATTATTTGGGCGAGTCCATGGAGATGGGTAACAATTCTTTGCAAAGCGGGTCGAGGGAGCAAAATTTTTTGCATACTTAATCGAGCTATTATATGCTCGAATGAGAGCTTGTATAAGCATTTTAGTGACAAATACAAACCCTCAATTTAACCAAATGCTTGATTGAGCCCTATAGAGCTCAATCAGGCTTGTGCAATGAATGGTTTGGGTTCGATTAAATAGCTCGATCAAGCTCCTCTTCCTACAAACCATGAAGAGATAAAAAATTTCACTGTGTTTGCAAAAGCTCAATCAAGCTCCTTAACACACCAACTCTCTAGTGGTTACGATCTTTACAAGAGCTTGATCTAACTCTTTATTGTAGTCAATCATGACGCTTGATCAAGTTATATAGCTTGATCGATCGCGCAATTTCTAGCAATCCAACATCCTCGCTGTAGAATGATTTTTAATTGCAACTTTCTTAGGGTGAACTCCTTAATAGTTTTTCATCTTAAGTGGCAAATGATTGCTAGTGGATTCCTCAATAAATCCTCTCTCAAATGACGTATTCTTCTCACACTTTCGATTCCATATTATATTTTTTATTTCATTTTTTTAAACATGTTAAATTTGTTTCCAAACTTTCAAAGGTGTTTAGAGAAAACACAATAACATAAAACGTATACAATCAAAAAAATATTAAAAAATATGGGATCCCCATGGATCTTTCCACTTCAAAAGGGTTCTTTCAATTTTTCAATTTATGTAAATAGTTGAGAAAATGTTGACAAGAACACAAATGTGTATAAAATGAGATTCAAATATTAATGTATCAACTTAATATATATATATATATATATATATATTGAAAAAACAATGTGGGATCTATTAAATTGTGTAGATCTCTCTCTCTCTCTCTCTCTCTCTCTCTCTCTCTCACACACACACACACACACACACACACACACACACATAGCATGATGATGATAATTAACGTCCATTGAGACCACTTTGGTCTCTCGGACCTTACTAAGGAATTATTTGGTTGAACGTTGAATTATTTGTTGGGAACAAAATTCACTTGCTAACTTTTTCATAAATTTGCAAGGACAAGCATTTTAATTAAATGTAAATTTGATATATTAAATAACACTAATGTTTTTTGAAAAAATACCATAGAAAGACAACACAATTTCTTACAAGTTTCTTTTTTACTACACATCAAAATTCACAAGGATTATATGAGTTTTGGTGACTTCAATCTAAAAAATATGTAAAATACCAAGTTTTCATCACCACATTTCATAGAAAAGTGTTATCCATATTCAGGGACTCATCTATTTATATTTATTTATTGAGTTTTTCTACCTTAGTATGTAGGAATCTAATGCTAATCTTGTGTATGATTAGCCCAAAAGGTTCATCACAAAAAGCTTTGTGAGACTACATATCTGTAGGATGTAGATATCAAATGCTAACCTATGTATTTATTGAACCCAAAAGATCCATTAAAAGGAGCCTTGTGAGCCTACACAGTTATTGGGATTTTGGTCATGTACGGTTCATAGATCTTGCATTCCATATTATTAGAGGTATACAAGTTATAAATATTAGTCAAATGAAAAATAAAAAACACTCATTCCATGATATTGAATCACAACTGAAAACAAAGAGTCTATATCACATAACTACAAAATCCCTCCAAATCACATAAATCAATACAGTGATTGATAAATAACCATAAAATATATTGCATAATTTCTGAAAATTTTCAAGGCACATAAATAATAGCATCAATTGACACGTAACTATGAAAATAATATATATTTGAAACTATCGTATATCAATATTTGACATAAAATCCTAGTATGGGCATGTGTTTAAGATATTAAACACTACAAAACCATCACTATGCACATACATCTGTACATACATCCAAGGAATACTTTGCAAGGACACCCAAGAGATGTGCCTTGATTCATGGATTCCATCTATCAAGTACATATCAACATCTTTATATTTCCTAGGCTATAAGGTACTCAAATTCACCAATTTGTTTCTTTGATATTGATTTCGAATTTCACTTACTAGTTGTAACAATTATTAGTGGAAGCAAAACTGTATTATCTTACATATTTAATTTTCATTCTAAGCATGCATGCAGTTCTACCATGCTTTCATCCATAATCATGCAAACTGAATCCATACGTAGCAAAACTAAACAATTTGAAAAAAATAAATGGCAAAACAAAAACATAGAAACATGGCTTCTCCAACACATATTTAGATTACTTATCTTTATGAGAAATAATCCTCAAATTGGTTGTAAACAAAGGATGTTCCTCTCAGTGTTAGGTTCTCTATCATGCTATATTTCTATGATAGAGGCCACCCCCGAGCTAAGGCTATCAAACCATAAGGGTGAAGTTCTTAAGGTCTAGCTCTAAAGCACACAACCCAAAAACCTCTTTGGTGCCAAAAATCAAATCTAATCTATTCCAATCAACTAGCTATATTCCCCCTCAACCTGCACAATATTAATAAGGGGATCACCTTCTCTGCAAGAAACCCCTTAGGCTATCCCAATTCCATTCCGGTTCCTAGCACAAGTTGGTTAGGAAATCTTTTTGTTGGGATACTAGGGATAATTAGTTGTAGGATTTGTTTTCCTCTCTCCACAACAAACTAATCACCAACATAATATAAACTTGCATGAAAGTACACTACACATACCTAAAATAATTATCCTTCCTGTGTCCTTCCCTACTAAATTTGTACAACCAAGAATAATTCTCCTTGCTTAAATTCCAAACATTATATTTGCATGTCAACAACTCACCATGTGGTCCTTATGAGGAGTCCACATTTTTACCCCTAATCCCCATCTTAGGATAATAACTAGCATAGATACATCTTAAACTTGGATCTATCAAGCACCGAGGTGTAAAGTTTTTTACATGTTCGAACAAATTTTACACCTCAAGAAATTTGATCCCTCTTGGTGCTTGATATATCTAGGTTTAAGATGGATTTATTATATATATATATATATATATATATATATAAT
>LPNX010108963.1:123997-146068 GCA_001517045.1 Pseudotsuga menziesii
TTCACTTGATTGCATCAATTTAGGAGCCTCCTAGACCAATCCCTACAATTTAGGAGCCACTGGGAGTGTCGAAACCAACCAAGGTCAGTTCAATTCAGTCAATGACTAGTCAAACTAAGTTAGGAGTTAGTTACATTCAATTATAGTCCTCTACATTCAGTTAGCGCTAGGTTTACATGACTGCACTCAGAAGGGGTGCATTTCTCACCTACCACAATCAGTAAGACTTAGTCAACACTGAATGTAACACTTGAGTTGTGTTTTAGAGCTCCGATGAACTTCAGTTATGGTTTAGACAAGGTCAGTTAACTATTGAGTCCTCCGATAGTGATTTAGACAAGGTATTAGTTACCTACAGTCAAGTAGAGTCTAATCAATTCAAATTTCTTCATGTGGATTCGAATTGCATATGGCTATTAAAGTCATTGTACTTCATTGTAATTATTATCTAATTACTCTTTGATTAATGAAAAGAATTCACAACTGCAAGCCATTTTTGCATTGTTTCATTCTTCAATAACTGAGTAAATTGTGTGATCTATCTTGTGAGTTGTGTGTTTGTCCACAGATGTATGTGCTCAAATTAATACACATGTCATCCAAGACCAACAAGTTGGCCATTCTTGATTTCCAATCCATTGTAGCATTACAATATTCTTTTATTACTTCATTTCCTTTGTCAATCTTGGCCTAGCATTAGATTTACTTGGACCTTCTAGCACTTTGTAGTGTTGTATTTAAAGCAATTCAACCTTTAATTGGACTCCTTGCAAAGTTCTTTCTCTTTGCAAGCAATATCAAGCACATATGCACTTTCCATTTCATCTACCCTTTTTTTTCTTTAAACAAAAATGATCAAGGGGTCTTGTACTTAAAGTAGCTTTGGATGGATCAAGAGCAAGTAATACAGAGAGAATGGAAGCTGATGATCTCTAATAGTATTATCAGCTTCCTACTGTTATTCATGGGATACAAATACAAGTTGTTCCAAGAAAATTTCTTGTTAAAATTCCAAAGTCTTTTACAATTGTATATCCTTCCATATTGAGAACATTACAAAATGTAGAAACAAGACATTAAATTTAACTTAGTTGAGTTTCTGAAATCCCCTTAAACAAGGGGTTCAATCAACTTTGGTATCCCAATGTGATATTTTCTTGTGCTTCCTTTTCTCGCTTATCTTTGTTTGCATTTCTTCCTCTTATGAGAGTGGGAGAGGGGCGAGAGGTATTTGAACTTTATGGAGAGTAATTCCTTTTGAAAAAGGAGAATCCTAAGTTTTTTCTGTAGCGAATCCCAAATCCTAGGGGTTCCTCAGTATACACTTCTAGTTCGATTACACCATCTATCTAGTGTAATATCCACAACTGAAGAAGTGTGTCTGGCCATTAAATCAATGTCTCTTCATAGTCGACTCCCTCCCTCTTTTTGAGAGAAACCTCGCTCTGTACATCTGTAGTATGCTTAATTTCGTAAATCTTGTTGAATTTCATAGTTGAATCGTTGTCACTTGTTCTTCGAAACAAGTCTCATCATTCTTCTCTTGTAGGTGATTGTACACAATCTTTCCTACAAGTCTAATTCAATTCCATGATTAGAAACATTTCATAATTTTTAAAACATATTAATGACAAATTCTTGTGCATAAAGATATAGGTCACACAATCATGCAACTATCTTAGCCAATGTTTCAACACAACATTCATCCATATCCCATATACATATGGTAATTTCTAGATGCCTTCCATCTCTACCAGAACATAATTGAGAGAATGCACTTCTCCCAACATGTCAACAAAGAGGTTTCATTCTAGATAAGTAGTAATGGAATGCTATGCAGCACCATAGGCCACTTACCTATCACATGCATATTAGTAGTATATTGTTCATCAATGCACACACTCTAACATGCATAATATACTTCCTAAATCTAGGAACATAAATATGTACACAATTGAACAAATATATTTAAGAAATTGCATACACAAGAAATGACAATTCAAATACTTATCTTTGTTTGTTTGGTAGGATCCCTCTTGATCTTTGTCTTCTTGCAGGAATTATTGGAGTCTCTGATAATGTGCTTTACTTCATCATCTGATTCCGAGGACATATGCTTATATTGCTCATGATCAAAAATGTTTAGCAAGTCTTCTACACCATATATCACTTGGAACTGTGTACTTGTGTTGAATTTGTGTGTTCCTTCCTCTTCATTTGTGAATGCATCCCTTTTTATGTTCTTCCATAGAGCATGATCTTCATCTTCATGGATTTTCCCATAATCCAACTTTGCATGAGACTCCTCCTATCCCTTTAATAGGATAAGCTTCATCTTATGTGGTGAATCCTTCTAGATCAAAGTACATATTCCTCATCACTTGAGGAGTCTTCCATTTCTATCTTCTTAATTGGTTCATCATCTTCTATAGCGTGAGCATGATATCTCTTCTTCTTTCATTTCTTCTTGGGAAAATCTCTTGCAAAATGTCCTCTCTCGTCCCAAGTGAAACATCTAAACTATGAGTAGTCCATCTTCTTAGATAATCTAGGCCTCTTGTGATAATGTTCTTCCTTCTTGATCTTTCCCTTCTTGGCATCATCTGTTAGGGATTGATTGTCATCTTCACTGTAATGAACAAAATATATAATAATTAAACATTAATAAATTAAATAAACTAATACTTAATGAAGACGCACCTTGATGAAAGGTTATGCCTATTTATGAAAGGGCATCCAATATGGGTATTTATACAAACATCATTCACATTGTAATATCATATCTGATCTTATCAATCATATATTTTAGTATTCATGGATTATTGTAATCTGGCTTATCTACGCTGGTTATTTTTTTAAGAAATGAAGTTTCTTCGTTTCAGTGGTATCAGATCCACTTCTTGGGCTTGATTATGTCCCTTGGCCATCAGGTGGTGGAGTTTCTCTATTTTAGGGTCTTTTGACCAAAAAGTGGGCCTTTGGCGTCCTCCGCCGTGCCTCCATCCTGGTACACTCTCAATTTCCACCACTCCACGCCGCCATTCAATGCACTCTCTTCCCTCTCCACATTTGTTCCCCTGTGCGCAATCCTTCCTGCATCCTCCTGCATCCTCCGCTCTCACTTCCCCACGTCCAGCTCCCCAATTCTCCGTGTACATATCATGCTTCTTTGTCGCTGCTCCCCACCTATTGCGTCCCCCACTCTACTCCTCTTCGTAGCCTCCACCCATGCTACTCCTCACTGTTCCCTCACGCATCGGCGTCTACAACACTTAATCCTGACTCAGCTCGCCCTGCAACCCCTTTCCTCCATCGTCGTTAGCACCTCATCATTCTTTCCCTTCGACTTGTTGGTTCCCTTCTCATTCCTCTCTTCTGAGAATTCTCCCCGTGCTCCTCCTACCTCGCCTCCATTGTGTGGACCTCCTTCAAAACCCCTTCTCCCCTTCACGCTTGTTGCGTTTCTCACCCTCGATCCCACCCCCATCCACTCGGCCTTATCAAACCTCCCACTCCTCCTCCCATTATCTTCCTTGTCAATGACTCCCACACACCATTCGTCCAACCCAGGACCTACTCCATTGTTCCATCGTCGCCCCCCTTCCAGCGCCCACCTCTCTTCCTCCTCCATGTAAACCAAAAAAAAACTATATATATAGTTTATAAAAACGTTGATAATAATAATATTATTAATTAATTAATTAATAATTATTGTTATTTAGAAAAAAATTAAGAAAGCATAATAAAATGGAGTCTCATGGCGAAAAACAAGGAAGACTTCC
Organism: Pseudotsuga menziesii; assembly: GCA_001517045.1. NCBI lineage: Eukaryota > Viridiplantae > Streptophyta > Pinopsida > Pinales > Pinaceae > Pseudotsuga > Pseudotsuga menziesii. The sequence continues at coordinate 127,780 of LPNX010108963.1, forward strand.
AAGCACTTTAAAGACTTATGTCTCAATGTTATTTCAAATGAAAGGAACAATTAAAGGGAAAGGAATTACTATTTCTATTTCTCCTGTTGAATGCAATAATTATATTACTGATGAATTTGCTAATGAGTTAGCGATTCTTGAGTCAAATATAGGTGAAAGGTTAGACATTTGGAATAACAAAGAATACACAATAAGCAATTTACAATTGAACATTGGATATTATATTAGTGTCTCACAATTTATAGTTAGATCCTTGTGGAGTAGTCATGGTGACCTAATTTTGGGATTTACGTGGCTAAAAACATTGGGGACTTTATCTTAAATGCTGAAAATAAGTTTTTGATATCTCCCTACAAAAAGAAGAAAATCACATTACATGACATTAACATGAAGTCGAAATGACAAGTCGCATCATCTGAATAATTCAGAAAAATATCAAAGGTGATGTCACAGGGGAATGAGAAATCAATACAGACTATACCGAAGTATTTTGACAAGGTTATTACAGGTAAAGAAGAAGAGATCTATCGTCTAAGAGATCATAATCAGAAATTACTTTTGCAAATCAAGAAGGCAAAGGATAAAGTTCAATGCAGTCAAAAGTTAGAAGAGAATATTCAAGCTCTACAGCAAAAATTACTGGGAAAAGACGAAGAAAAATTTGCCCTAAAGAAGGTTAATCAAGAACTAGAGGAACAAATCGATAAGTTAAAAGACGACCAACAGTCGCAAGACGAAAGGTTTGAGAGTATTCATAATAATAATAATCTATTAGAGAACAAATTAGTTCAAATCCAGAAGGAAGCATCCAAACTATCCAAAAAACAAATTACAGTTGAGGAAGAAGAAACAAATACAAATTTGGGTCTCGTCATAGTTGAAAAGGAAGTCAATCCATCAGAAAAACAAGCAACAAGAACTCCTTACCGACACCCAAATTACAAAAAACATTTTGACCAACAGCAGGGTCAAAATGAACATAAACAAATGAGTTATAAATTCATAAGCAAAAGAACACAAAATGTACAACCTAAGCAAAAAACAGGAATATTTATCCAACAAGACAATCAACAATCACCTCCGATGAAAATAGATCTTGAATGTGTTGGAAACAATGGCCACACTGAGAGGGGGGTTGAATCAGTGTGTGAACAGTTTTTAAACCTTTTTCAAGCTTCAATTAATCAATCAGAGTTTATCAAGCATTATGTTATCAATTACATCATCATATTCATCAACCAAATTAATCAAGATTCATAAGCACAATAATCACATCAAGAGAGACACAAGAATATATGTAATTTAAGCTTTATTTATGGTAATGGAAGACTTTAATCTTTGCAATTACAATAAGCACCAACTGATGAAAAGAGCACCAACTATTGTAATAGGACGCAACCTAGTTTTCTTAGATCCAAATAAGAAAGGTTTGAGGAGTACAATCCTCAAGTGCAAGACTCAGCTTGCAAGCTTGATGTCAATCTCTGATTGTGATCAATTTGCTACACAACCCCTTCTACTAAGCAATCTTTCCTTGTCAATTTGCTCAAGAAGCCATATGTGTCAAGTCTGTTGTTTCCATGCCACTTTTCATTTCATCGTCACGTCTTCTATTGTAGGTGCATCACCACCATATCAACATTGTCATATTGTTGTAGGTGTCAAGTTGTCATCATCATCAGCTTCTCCATTGGTTGTTTATCATGCTGAAGATATACATGCCATCCATATGCAAAAGTGAACGGTGTATCACTTTGCAACCAGTGTCATCCTTGTGTTGTGTATATGTTGAGGAGGAACCCTACATCATTTCAAACCATGCAAACTCGAATTGTTGTGTAACTCTAACTGTGAAGAGAGCTCATATTGTTGATATGGCTAAGAAAGACTTCCAGCTGTGTACATATGGTAACACCTTCTCAAATACATGGCAAAACTTGTATGCATGCATCAAATATGCATCATCATCATTATAGGGTATGTTTCATATTTTTATAGGAATGCATGCATCATCATATCATAACATACTTCATTATCATTTAGTGTACATCATAATGTGTAGGGTAGCATGCATCATCATCATAACAAGTATGCACATATCATAGAGTATACATGATCTTACCTTAGTAGTGCATGTATGTGTATGCCTGCTATAGAATAACCCCAAACAAGTCACAACTCGGACTGTGTATTCAACTTGGACTCTAGGGCTTCCCATTCTTCAAAGGAATGTCATCATCGCCATGTTGTGTAAAACCAAGGTCAATCTTGGACTGCTTTGAGCAGTGGGTGGTTTTTCATTAAAGATGTCATATCAAACATTACTTCAAGACATCATTATGTGGTTGTGTATGATATGGAGACCCCTTCAAATCCAAAACCCTGAGATGCTTGTATGCTCCTTTCGAGCTTGGATTTGTGCACTGGCTATGAGGAACCTCAGTGGACTGCCCATAACTCGACAAACTCGGGCTCTTTATATGTTATGAAAGGAACCCAACCACATCCAAAACCTTGACTGTGCATAGACTATAAAACTCAGACTATTTTAGGATCCACAAAACTCGGAACTGTTGTAGATGATGTCAAATTGTGGACTGTTTCAAGCACCCAGATCTTGAAAAATTCGGATTGTTGAATGGTAGAAGGTCAGCAGTCACTCCCCAAAAAAAATTGGATTGTTATTGTATGCTTTGACTGGTGTATTGGATTGGACCGCTCCTCTGAATATCCTTAGTCCACCCAAAATTCAGAGCTGCAAAAAAAACACCCAAAGGAAAAAAAGTTTCAAGACACTGCTACTGCTAGTCACCACCAAATTGCCTCAGTCCAAAACAACTCAAGTGATCTCACTTCATCGTCTTCATTGGATTCATTGGGAGTGTGAGAGTGACTTTTATTTGTACCTTTTTTATGTTGTCCACATCCTCAAATTAGGGCAGACTTGTAGGTTTTTATTATTTTGTCATAAAACCACTTAAAAGGTCTACCTAATTATTTAGTATTTTTGTTTTTGTTTTTGTTGCACAAGTCTTTAATGGTCAACCTTAGGGTTTGTTATAACTAACCCAAGACTTCAAGAGTCAACTACAAGTCCTCAAGAGTAGGGGTGTCCTCCACATCATCATCTAATGGTACATCAAGGAACCAAGGACCCTTAGTCAAGGGTATGCACATGACCTCAATATCAAGGCATTTGTGCAATAGGGAATGCAAGAAAGTGTCCAAGTGCTATGCCACCATATGTGTGGGTGCCATCATATTCAATGGTCATCATGTTCTTCATTAAGCCATTAAGTGTCATGTCCCCAAAACCCAAAATGAGGGGTGCAAACCATCTTCAAGGGTTTCAATACCCCATGAACACACACAGCATCTTCACCCCTCCTTCAAGGGTACAAGGACCATAAAACCACCATTTGTGGGGGTTCCAATTCTTTCTCATGCCTTATGACCATCTCCAAGGATTCTAAGACCCCATCAACCTACAAAACACCACATCATCTCCTTCAAGGGTTGAAGGACCATTAAACCACCAAGTGTGGGTCCAAGGACTTCTAAAAACGATTCTTCACCATGACAAGAGGCTTCATGGGCTTCTTCGCCATACCAAGGTCATGTTCATGGGTTCCACAACATTTCAAAGACCATACAAGGTCATCATCATCATAATGGCAGCAAGAATCACATACAAGGGTTCCATAACATGAATGACCGCATAATGGATCCTTAATGTTTCTTCAACCCATCTAGGGCTTCTCCATCATCTGTAAGGGCTTCAACACCATCTCCATGGTCTTCAACATTGTCAACAAGGTGGTGGCTCCAAGATCCAACCTTGTGGGTACAAGGACCTTATCAACTAGATACAAGGTGATTTAAGGCACAACCCATCTATGTATGGGCTCCAAGGCACTGGATGTGAGGATATTGGGATCATCCATACCTGTGCACTCCAAGAGGGACGTGGTGGCATCAATGACTACCTATGGGGCCACTGCAACTCCCATGTTGGTATCAATGACAATTCAATCAACAGGATGGACCACGTCAAAGACGATGCGACCTTTTTTCTTTGGAGTTCGTAACTCGTATCGTCTCCTTTCATCAAGTGTCACAAGTACTAAAATAAAGGATCGAGAGATGACATTACAAGCAAGAAACAAAGTTCCATCCAATTTCACTTTGCAACACCTCTTACAAAATTCTCGCTAAAATCCTTGCTGCAAGAATGAAAAAGATCATGGCAAATATTATTTCGGAAACATAGGGAGGTTTCATTGCTAGAAGGAAAATCATGGACAACATAATTATAGTCCAAGAGGCCATCCACTCAAGCATAGAGCATAAGCAGCAAGGAATGGCCATCAAGCTAGACATGGAAAATGCTTTTGATAGGGTTAATCATTTCTTTTTGTTTGAAATCATGCTCAAATTGGGATTCTCAAAAAATTTATGCAAATGGATCAAAGCTTGCGTAGGCAGGCCTTGGATTGCCTCGCTTGTCAATGGCAAGCCAGCAGGCTTCTTCCAAGCCTCTCGAGGACTCCGCCAAGGCTGTCCTCTATCCCCCTTCTTATACCTCATTGTAGTTGAATCTATGAGCAAGAAGAAAAAGCCTTCTTATACCTCATTGTAGCTAAAAGCCTTCTTGTCCCCCTTCTTATACCTCATTGTAGCTAAAATCCTTGTTGCAAGAATGAAAAAGATCATGGCAAAGATTATTTTGGAAACACGAGGAGGTTTCTTTGCTGGAAGGCATATCATGGACAACATAATTATAGTCCAAGAGGCCATCCACTCAAGCATAGAGTGTAAGCAGCAAGGAATGGCCATCAAGCTAGACATGGAAAATGCTTTCAACAAGGTTAATCATTTCTTTTTGTTTGAAATCATGCTCAAATTGGGATTCTCAAAAAATTTCTGCAAATGGATCAAATCTTGCATAGGCAGGCCTTGGATTGCTTCGCTTGTCAATGGCAGACCAGCAAGCTTCTTCCAAGCCTCCCGAGGACTCCACCAAGGATGTCCTCTATCCCCCTTCTTATACCTCATTGTAGCTAAATCTTCTTATTCAAATATGCCTGTGTTTCATCAATCTTACCTTGTATTATCAACTCAACAACTTCTATTTCTGTTGTTGCTTCATCAACCAATTTTAGGAATGTTGGTTCTTGTGTGACAACATCCAACTTTTTGTGCTCCAATATCAGCAACTTATGTTTGTGTTGTTGCTTTAGTCACTGATTTTGGAAATGTTGGTTCTTGTGTAGCAACATCTTGTCTTTGTACTTCAATCCCAACAACTTCTATTTGTGTTGTTTCTTCAGCAACGCATTTTAGGAATGTTGGCTCTTGTGTAACAACATCTTGTTCTGTAAATATTTCGATGCCTCTGGACTGTTGAGATTGTTCTTGGAGCATTTCAGTATCCCCTGACTGTTGAGGCTGGTATGGAAACAATTAAGTGTCTCTTGACTGCTAAGACTGACCTAGAAGTAATTCAATGTCCCCTGACTATTGAAACTATATTTCATGTCATTGTAACTACTGATCAGAGGTTATATTCAACTCTGGCTCATTTTCCTCCGTTGATTCTGTTGTTGGTATTTCACTTCTCCCTTGCCTTGTCTGTGCAAGCTTCCATGCTAACACTTCCACCATTATTACTTTATAACCTGAAAGTTTAAATAAGTCTTTGCATTCTAGGAATAACAGTTCATCATGTTCCCCAATCTTTAAAATAGAAAGTGGATTTTCCAATTGGTCAGCAACTTCATCCAATGTGTTCAAGCTTCGTGTTGTCTGCTTTTTGAATGCTTCTTTCAACCCCTGCAACTCTTGTCTGAGTGTTCGTACTTCTTCTTTCAGTAGCTCATCCTCAAAAAGCATTTTTTCAATTTGAGGTTGATCTACACCAGGTTCTTGTGGATTAGCAAATTATAGAATTACATTACCCTCTGGTTCTTGTGTTACAAGGGGTAATCGAGGTTTTAGAATAGGAATTTCAATATTTATCGCCTATGCTACAGTAGAAGCTCTAGTTTTTATTTTTGCAGAATTAGATGACTGACCCTTAGTACTTGATCTCTTCCTTCTTCTTTATGACACAAAATGGGTAAAAGCTTCTCCTGTTCCAGCAAGAAATTCCTCTTCTTGAATTATAGTTCCCCTTATTTCAAGAGAAGATTCAATGTTGAAACTTCCACATATCCTTCCCTCATTGCCCCTGCATGATATTTTGTTTGATGCACTAGGATCTCACTCGGCTCCTGAGGGTTTAATCCCTGAAATTCTTCTGCCATTGTAGATTTTTCTCCTATTGCACCTTCCGCAACTACAGCTTCTACAGCTGCTCCAGCTCCAACTTCAACTACTGCAGTTGCTAATATTACAGTTTATTATGTCGTCATTGCCACCGTAGCCGCCTCTTCCATAGGGTTTTCTACTGTTGCAGCTTCCCATAATCCTTCCTCCTAAACATTTTCCAATTGTTTTGATGCTTTATCCCTCCCCCGGGTTGATTATGAGGAGCTATGCTCATCATCCCCTTCTCCAATACCTCTTACTTCCACTGTAGGTCCCTGGTTTACCACAGCCCCAGTAATGAATTGTTCCCACGTTTGATTTCCACGTGCTAAGGCTCTTAGAACTAACAATTTAATAAGTCCATGGTTTGTAACAGAGGATAATGGATGTTGAGATGTTCTCACATAATGGGCCATGTTCTGTAGGGTTCTTAAAAGATAAAATGGCATATTAAGCAATTTACCATGGCACAAATGAGAAAGTAGAAAAAAATCATAAGTATAAACAACTCGGTACCTTCCCTCACAGGTGATGTATCTCTTTAAGAAGATTGTGACCTGGTCCCAAGGGCTTGGCAATGTTTCCAATGGCATTCCTCCAAACCTCGGTTACATACTCTCTCATGTTGTAAGAAAGTCCTCTATTGCAGTCGAATTGTGCCTCTTTCGGCAAAACCATCTCCTTCCAATTCTGGGTAACCCTGTAACCTCTGCCAAAGCTGCCTCTGAGACATCTATCCTCAATCCTCTAATATCTGAATGGGTTCTAGTCAAGTTCATAGAAAATTGAAGTGTCGTCTATTCGTGGAAGCCATTTAATCTCTGAAAATATTATATCCATCCGACTTCCTCAAAGATAACGAAAAACTTCTTTGTTTCTACGCAGAGAATCTATGTTTTCAGGCTCATGTCTTACTAGAAGACCCATAATTACTCTCTTTTGTGAGCTCTAATGGGGAAGGATGTTGCAGGAGTCACAACATGCAAGAACAGTTGATGGGTAGTCGGGGTTCGTGTGGGTATTTTTAGAAAGTTTGTGTAGTTATGGATAAGATCGTTTAACATGTTATCACACGGATTGGATGGAATGATGGGCGTTGGGTATTTGACATGCTTCTCCTACGAGTTGATTGGTTACGGGCTCGTGACAGGGACTAAAAGAAAATGTATAATCATTATTGCTATATCAATTCAGGCCTAATCATGCCTATAGTCAGAACTCATACTTGTTCATTGTCGTGTTGAATCGTCATCTTTCAAAGGCGGCTTCCCTTCATTGTCCAATCAATTAATAGGAACATAATCACGCATGCGGCTTCATAAAACAAGTTGGCCTTCATCTAATGAGTAGGTTGAATACGTCCATGCTGGAAAAATTGCAAGGAGGCGTGGAAGATAGATGGACTCTTTGGCATTCTTCTCGGGAACTGTAGCAAAGTGATGGAATTTTAGCAGAGTTTTGTCACAAAGCAAAAAGGCTTGGGCAAAAAATCCACCGAAAATGTGGCAGAAATCTAGTGAAATTTAGCGAAAATGTTGACAGAGATTCAGCCGAAATATTGATGGAGTTTCAACAAAAAGTGGAAAAATTGGCGGAGTTGCGGCGAAAAATTAGCGGAGTTTCGGTGAAAAGAAATGGACAATTTGGCGGAGTTTTAGCAAAAAAAGGGAAAGTTTGGTGGATTTTCAATGGAAAGAGATGTAAATTTTGGCAGAGTTTTAGCAAAAAAATGGAACTTTGGTGAAAATACGAGGAGGGCCATGGATTTTCGACAAAGATCTGCAATTTTGTTCACTTTTCCTTACAAGGAGTCATCCAATTTTGAGAAGGGTCATCCAAAATTTCCACAAACGCTTGGTCCAACGTGACTACTTTCCTCCGATTGAACCTTTGCATGTATTCATGTACACAATTCTCAAAAAAACAAACCAATTAAAGCTTAAAAGACAACAAAGCCAATAATTTATTTATATACAAATTTCTATGTCGAATTGTAGTAGATTTTAGGGATTCTTAGAAACAGGGGAAAACCCATGTTCCTGTAATAGTTGGCAATTTGGATCAGCTGCAACACGGGAAATGAACGCATCCTTTGAAATAGGCTTATGATAAAGTCCTATTCGATGACCATTAGCAAATAAAGGTGTATGATTTTCATCAATGGTGGTCAAGCGGACGGTTCTGTTGTCGAATACCTTGTCTATTATGTAAGGTCACAGTCATCTTGTACGCAATTTGCTCTTAAAATCCTTCTTGAATCGTGAACCATATAATAAATCCCAGTCTCCTTCGCAGAATATTTTTTTTATGAACTTGTCATGCCATTTGGAGCGTTGCTGTTGAATTAATGTTGTCTGATGTACAACAGTTTTGCACTTCTCATCTAATTCATGTAATTGTTCAACCGGTTCCTCTAAGCCTCTATTAAGTCAAGGTTTTCTTCTATAGTTGTCTTCAAAGTTTTGATCTCAAATTCAATAGGAAAGACAGTGCTTTTCCCGTATACTAGTTCATATGGAGAAAAAACTGTAGTGTTGCGCCATGTAGTACGATATGCCCATAATGCTTCTAGAAGTCTTTCAGCCCAATCTTTGTGGTGACTCTTCACTGTCTTTGTAAGGATAGCCTCAATTACCTTATTCATACTTTCCACCTGGCCATTGGCTTATGGATGATATGGTGAGGTTATCCGATATTGAATATGATATTTTTGCAATAGGGCTTCAATCTCGCGGGACACAAACTGTGGTCCTCCATCTATTATTATTTCTTTGGGTACCCCAAAGCAGGTGAATATCTCCTCATATAAGAAATCCATCACAGCTTGATCATTGGCTCTTATTAGAGCCACAACCTGCACCCACTTGGTCATATAGTATGTGCAAACCAAGATATAAGCTTTATGTTTTGAAGGAGGGTTGATAGGTCCTACAAAATCTAGAGCCCACCTGTTAGAAGGTTCAACCACTAACTGTTGTTGAAGCGGCATTTAGTCCAATCTGTTTGGGTGTCCCATCCTTTGGTAGTTGTCGTGGGATTGAACATATTTCTTTGCATCTTGGAACATGATTGGCCAAAAATATCCCATCCTTAGTACCTTATGACCAATTCTCGTATCGGAAAAATGCCCCCCACAGGGCTCATCATGGCATGCTTTTAGGATACTGTGAATCTCATCTTCTATTACACATCTTCTAATTTCCAAATCTAGCCCTGTGTAAAAGAGATGTCCTTCTATCTAGCAGTATCTAGCACTCTGTTGCACAATCCTTATTTTCTCCCTGTTTGACAAGTGCTATGGGAGATTTCCTACAACCAGATAGTTAGCAATATTTGCATACCACGATGAGTGAGCTAAAAATGCAAATAAATTTTCATTAAGAAAATAGTCCTCAACTATAGAATTATCATCATTGTTTATTAGTCAAGAAATAAAATTAGCAACAACATTTTCCTTTCCTGCTTTAACAATAATAGTAATATCAAATTCTTGCAGTAACCGTAACCATCTAGTCACCCTAGCGTTAGTAACACGTTTGTTCATCAAATATCTAATAGTTGAGTGATCAGTGTGGATAAAAGTAGAATACCCGGTGATATAGTGTCAGAACTTATTGATGGCATAAATGACAACAAAGAATTCTTTCTCAGTTACCGTGTAATTAAGTTTAGCAGGGGCCAAATTCTTATTGACATAATAGATAGCATATGGATTATGGCCTTCCTGCTACCCCAGCATTGCCCCAATGGCAATATCTGAAGCGTCAGTAGAAATATGGAAAGGCAAGGCCTAATTAGGCCCTCGAAAAATAGATGTTGTAGATAGCCTATTCTTTAATTCTGCAAATGTTGTTTGACATGCATCTATCCAATTAAATTGTGCATCTTTCATTAGCAAGGTAAATAAAGGAGATGCTAGCTTGAATTTTTTTTCAATAAAACTTCTATAATAACCAGCATGCCCAAGAAAGCTACGTACCTCTTTCTACGTTCCGAGAATGGGAATATTCTTAATTACCTTAATTTTGGCAGGGTCCACTTGTATTCTTGCAACAGATATGAAATGCCCCAAGACTAGACCAAAAGACTTGAAGAGGAAATTTGTAAGAAGGTTGCAAAAGCTCTAAAATCGGATAAGGAAAAATAAAAAATGCAATCTAGAATTGAACGACATAAGAAGTTAATTAATGGCATCACCCCACAACTTCAAAAGGAGAAGGAAGACAAGATTCTATAATGTCACCAGAAAATACTTGAAAATTTTGAGCACCAACTTGAAAAATATCAAAGTAAAATACGAGGGAATTATCGCAAAGAGAAAGTAGTATTGAAGACCAAGCACAAAGGTTAGAGGATTCCTTTATACCTTAAAAGAAGATTGATGATACCGGTGTGAAGAAGGAAGGGAAACCATCAAATGTGAAACCAAATCGACATCTGCATTACCAAGAAAGCTTCCAATAAAGACAAGAAGATCTACATCGACACTACTAAGGAAGAAGATGGAATAATCAACAATATTTAGGAAATATGGCATCATAAAATAATTACTTTACGATATATTATTAGACACCAAAATTACAACAAATTGGAGAAGTCACAACAACAATAAATGGAATCAAAGGGTAAAAGTTATGGAACAACTAGTTGTCAAGAATTAAGATTGAAAGTAATTGAATTTGGATGGATGAATGATCATCAATGGAAACAAGAAATAAGAAATATAAGGAAATCATATTACTTGGTTTCATCACAAGCAAATCGATTGACTATAAATCTTCGAGGACAAAGTTTTTTGGAGGGTATTATGTTATGATCCAAGTGGGGCATATATGTGGTTAAATGTATATGCTATGACCCTAAGGAGGTCATATATGGGGATAAATGTATATGTAATAAGGTTGGCTTTACTAAAAGGGCCTACATGTGAAATGAGTGTAAATATTGTTAAGATTTTGTATGCTCGACTAGATTCATTAGTGTTCAATCAAAATATCATAGCAACAGCATATCCAGAGTCACTGATAGAAACACAATCACAAGATAGATACAATATCTATCCTGGGAAACCCTCAAGGGGAAGAAAACCCAGCAAAACTTCCTCTATATAAGATGTATAAAAGACAACCCCAAAAACAAGTGTTCTCCTCCTTTTGTTCGGTCTCTCTCTCTCTCTCTCTCTCTCTCTCTCTCCTATGCGCTACTCAAATGAGTGAGTTTGTGTTCAAATAAGAACCACGGCTCCTCTATTTATACACAATGATTCAACTGACTTTTACCCTAGAAAAGTCGGCCCCACTAAACTATCTGGTCCGACTTCACCTAGGAAGACTCAAAAAAGTATATTATATTATTTATTAGGGTACTAAAGACCTGACACAAAGTGGAGGATTTACCTCATGACTCTATGATGACCAAATACAATAGTACCACCCTGCCGAAGGAATAATAACATCTCCCTTGAGTTACACCAATAAAATACATTTAGAATATCCTTTGAAGTTACAATATTTCAACACTCCCCCTTAACGAGAAGGTTATTCTACTGACAACATCATCATAGACTATAGGAGAACAGAGAGACAATAATTACAGCAGCACATCGAGGTAATACATCTACATCATAGGAAGTTTTCACAATCATTAACTGGAACAGTTACTCTTCATCTTCTGCATCACACAATCACTTGATCCTTTTGCAGCAATGCTTCGACCTTCCGATCCTTCATAGTAGCACTTCGATCTTTGGATCCTTTGCATAAGCACTTCGATCTTCTCGATCCTTTGCAGCAGCACTTCGATCTTCTCGATCCTTTGCAGCAGCAGTAGCACTTCGATCTTCTTAATCCTTTGCAACAGCACTTCGATCTTCTCGATCCTTTGCAGCAGCACTTCTATCTTCTCGATCCTTTGCAGCAGCACTTCGATCTTCTCAATCCTTTGCAGCAACACTCCGATCTTCTACAGCAGCCTTTCGATCTTCTTGATCCCTTGTAGCAGCGCTTTGATCCTTTCAATCCTTTTTTAGCAACACTTCATTTCTTATAATCCTTTTGTAGTAGCACTTCGATCCTTCTTGATCCTCTGCAACCGTACTTCAATCTACTTGACCCTTCACTATTGTACTTCGATCTACTTGATCCTTCGTCGCCACCCTAGATGCAGTACACATGATCTATTTGCAGGATGATCAATCTTGATCACTTTAGGACATAAGTCCAAGGACGATGCAATCCTCCATCAGCATGATCCATGAAATCAATTAGTTGAATCATCTACAACTAAATGTAGATGTTGACTGGACCCGGTGCAGGCCCTATCATCCATGAGGACTCATCGTAGACCATCCATACCACAAAGGTTAGGACCACTCCTGAGTGAGTGTTATACTACGGTATCTACACTCATGTGTAGGTATACTCTACCATGTAAGAGTATTGTCTGCAGAGAAGATCTCGACCGCATTCAAAATGTCGGCCCAACGTAGAACATCCATACCACACAGGTTAGGACCACTCCCAAGTGAGTGTTATACTACTGCATCCATGAGGACTCATCATAGAGCATCCATACCACACAGGTTAGGACCAATCCCAAGCGAGTGTTATTCTATGGCATCTACATATGAATGTAGGCATACTCTCCATACAAGAGTATTGTCTGCAGAGCATATCTCGATTGCATATGAAATGTCAGTCCGGTCATCCGTGAGGACTCATCATAGAGCATCCATACCACAAAGGTTAGGACCATTCCTGGGCAAATGTTATTCTATGGTATCCACAAGTGAATGTGGGTACTCTCCATGCGAGAGTAACATCTGCAGGGCCATCCTTAACTAGTAAGTACCACTCTCGTGCACATAGTGTTATACCTGCCATCCTCAAGAGAGGATCACTGTCATCCATCATTGATGTCAGTCTCATTATCACTCCCCCTTTCCTGGGAGGATCCATATTATCAACCTGCTCCCCCTTTGTCCGAGAAGAGTTCATGTCTTCGACATGTTCTTCATTTTCCGAGGAGAGTCCATATCTTTGACTTGTTCCTCCTTTTTGAAGAAGGTCCATATCTTCATCATCTGTAGCCCCATCACTATTCCTCCTTGCAAGGAAAGTCTTTTCAAACTACACCAAGCTTGTCACAGAAATATTCAAACTTCACTTGAGATAGAGGCTTGGTCAATACATTGGCAACTTGCTCATCGGTACTCACATACTGGAGCTTTATAGCTCCCTTTTGTACCATATCCCTTATATAAAAATATCGGATTTCTATATGCTTCGATTTGTCATGGAACACCGAATTATCTATCATCTTTTTACAACTATGGTTGTCACATAGAATTATGGTGTCCAACTCCATGTCAAATAATCTTGACATCAGCTTCTGAAGCCATGTCGCTTCACAACAAGCGGATCAAGCTGCAATGTACTTTGCTTCAGCTGTACTGAGAGCAACACTGGACTGTTTCTTACTATACCATGAGATCATGGCAGATCCTAGACAATAACATCCATCTGAGGTGCTCTTCCTGTCTGCATAATTTCTTGCCCAATATGAATCTGTATATCCATACAATTTGTAGTCATGATCTCTCCCATACTAGAGTCCCAAATATATCGTACTTTTAAGGTACCTCATCACATGCTTTGCAACTATTAGGTGAACTCGTTTAGGTTTAACTAGATACTGACTTAATGTGTTCACAACAAATCATATATCTGGCCTTGTATTCGTCAGATACATCAATGACCCAATAATATGTCTGTAGCGAGTCATGTCCACTAGCTTTGATGTCTCATCAAACAACAGCTTCAAGTTGGTGTCCATGGGTGTGGCCATGGCTTTTCAATCCAACATATCAAATATTTTCAATATTTCTACTGCATACATTCTCTGATTCAGAAACATTCCTTCTAGGCTCTGCCACACTTCCAACCCTAGGAAATAATGCATCAATCTAAGATCTTTCATCTCGAATTCTTCAACTAGCTTCTTCATGCAATCCTTGATCTGTTTCTCATTTCCAGTCAGAAATAGATCATCCACATACAGCAATAGTATGACCGGTTTATCATCCATAATCTTCATATAAAGGTTAGGGTCATCTTTACTCTTGGTAAAGCCCATGCTTGTCAAGAAGCTACCTATTTTGCCATACCAAGCTCTAGGAGCTTGCTTTAGTCCATACAAATCCTTTTTCAACTTGCATACATGAGTTGCTCTGTATCCGACTTCAAATCCTTGTGGCTTTTCGATGTAAACCTCTTCCTCAATCACACCATTAAGGAAGGTTGTCTTTACATCCATTTGGTGTAAGTCCCACTTCATCATGGAAGCAAGTGCCATGATAGTTCTGATGGAAGTGTACCTTGCTACTGGAGCAAATGTCTCTTCATAATCGATCCCCTTTTTCTGAGAGAATCCTCTAGCCACAAATCTTGCTTTATACTTTTCAATACTTCCATTAACAACATGTTTTATCGTGTAGATCCATTTCGAAGATACCACACTCTTGTTTTCTGGTTTGGGAATAGTATCTCAAACATCATCTTCATGATCGACTAGTATTCTTCCGTCATTGCTCCAACCCATTCTTTCTTCTGTGCAACTTCCTCATAGTTGGTGGGTTCCTGATCTACAAGGTCACACATCAAAGCTGCATAACTGGAATATGGATTTGATCTTTTGTTGGTTCTTGTGGAGCCTTCTGGCACTCCATATATTTCTGCTTCTTGTATAATTTCTCTTACCCAAGTAGGTTTTCTCATTTCGATAAATATCCATAGTAGGGGGTTCCTGAGGTTCTAGCATGTCATGATCTTCTGATGCTACTATTTCAAAAGATGGATCAACTTCTATTCTTCTAGGAGGTACATCCTCTTCATGTACTTCTTCAAGTTGACACCTTCTAGACTTCTTAAGAGTTGGCTCTTCATCAAATGTTACATCCCTACTAATCTTGATATGATGGAATCCTGAGATGTATATCCTGAAGGCTTTGGAGACTTCACAATATCCTACAAATATTCCCTTCTTTCCAAAAGGATCCAGTTTGGTTCTCTTCTCTTTCAGAATATGCACATATACTAGGCATCCAAATATCTTGAGATGGCTTACTTCAGGTTTCTTTCGGTATACATCTCTTCAAGAATATTGAATCAAAGAGCACTGTGAGATAATCTATTTTGCACATATACGGTTGTTCTTGCTGCTTCATCCCATAGATGCATAGGGAGGTCTTGGTCATGAATCATGGTATTTACTGCTTCCATAATAGTTCTATTCTTTCTTTCCGCAACACCATTTTGTTGGGGATTATAGGGAGTGGTTAGTTCCCTCTTGATTCATGCCTCCTTACAAAATGCTTCAAATTCCTTTGAAGTGTATTCTCCACCATTATATGTCATCAGTATCTTGATTCTCTTTTCTGATATGTTCTCTATCAAGGCTTTGAATTCCTTGAATTTCCCAAACACTTCACTCTTGTTCTTTAAGAAGTATATCCAAGTCTTATTTGAATAGTCGTCAATAAATGTGACATAATATTCATATCCATTTAAGGATATAGAGGGCATAGGACCACACACATCAAAGTGAATTAGTTCTAATGTACCTTTGGTCTTTGTTTCACTTTTCAGAAAGGGATTCTTTATATTCTTTCCACTTGCACATCCTTTGCAAGTACCCTCATGATCAATTTTCAGATCTGATAACCCTTTTACCACCTTGCCCACATAGGGCAATGCTTTGTAGTTAATGTGGGCAAGCCTTCTATGCCATAATTCACTTGAGCTGGTAGTGTCATGGACAAGGGTTATCTCTGGATTTCCTTGAAGCTTATATGGTCCTCCTTCTTCTTCTCCAATCACCACAACATCTTCAAGTGTCTTTCCTTTGGACCACATTAGTACTTGTCCATATGTAAAGGAAACTCTATATCCTTTCTTATCTAGAGCTGAGATGGAAAGTAATTTTTTTTTCAAACCTGGTACATATAGTACTTCCTTCATCTTCATGGAAGTTCCGGAGTCAAGCTTGTAGCTTGATTCACCAATACCTTTGATGGGATATTGATAGTCATCTCCCAATGATACTTTTTGGGGAGAGTTATTCTCTTCAAGTTTTGGCAAAGATTTCTTCTTCCCTGCCATATGCTTCGAGGCACCACTATCAATAAGCCATGTGTCTTCTCCAGGTGTTACAGACCGAGAGAGTGCAGAGAATAGTACATATTCATCTACATCTTCTTCTCTTGTTAATCTCTTTCGAGTTCTTTCTTCTTCATCCTCATCTTCAACTAGATGAGCATGATATCTCTTGTTGGTGTTGTTCTTCTTTGGTGATGGACAGTCTCTGGCTAGGTGTCTTATCTTATGACAGTTGTAACATTAGTACTTTGAGTAATCCTTCTTCTTCTTGGAAGGTTTCTGATTACTCTTCTCGAAGTTTGATTGCTTCCTTTCTTTAGCATGGGTGGCTAAAGCCTGGTCATCTTCTCTGAATAAATCTTCTATGTTGGCTACTCTAGCTTCTTCTTGAATGCAGTTTTCCCATATTATTTCAAAATTCATACTTTCTTTTCTGGCAAACAAAGTTTGTATGAATGAGTCCCAAGGTCTACTGAGACCATTGAGAGTAGTCATAACTAGTTCATCCTTATCAAGGGTGTCTCCAATAGCACTTAGTTGTTCTCTGAATTGAGAGACCCTTGTGAAGTAATATTGAATAGAATCTCCTTTGCTCATCTTGGTGCCCTTCAGTTTGTAGAAAATCTGAGTTTTACTGCATGCTGGTTTATATGAACATTTTGTGGTTTTCACTTACAGCCGGTTTGGCATAGGCTGTAAGTTACTTAAGAAAATATACTGAGCAATATAAACACACAGTAAAAATACTAACAAGCTGAAAAACACATTTGGACAATCACACCATAAATTTTTAACTCAGAGATTTTTGGCCAAATAAGCCCTGGAAAAACCCCCACGGGGAAAACCAGTCAAAGATAGAGAGAGTTTATTATTTGCTTTAGGAAAAAATCAGACATTAAATTTACAGTCAAAAATTCCAACTTATCTCAACCCAGATTTTTGACCAGCAGCAGACTGTCTCGATTTCTGTGCATGAACAGCACCTCGATTTCTGTGCCAACCGTACAGCATTAAATGCAGGTCGTACACTCGATTTTTTACCTCGATTTCTGTGCAAAATCATACAGCATTTAATGCAGGGTCGTACCCTCGTTTTATGTGCTGTCCGTACCCTCGATTTCTGTGCTGAATTAATGTCGTTCGTACAGCAATAAATGCAGGCCGTACAGACTTAAATCTCCTCGATTTCTGTGCAGGAAAATAAATGCAGGCCGTACAGCATTAAATGCTGGCCGTACTGACCGTACTCTCCTCGTTTTCTGTGCAGAAAATAAAGCTCCTCGATCCTCATGCCCACTTCAGTCTCTTCAGCAAGCTTTCTGGAAAATCGTGCCCACTCTCAGTCTCTTCAGCAATCTCTGCTCTCTTTCTCTCTTCTCATCTCAAGAAAATGGAAAGTGAAAGTCTCTTTGCCTCCCTCAACCCTTTTTGTCTAAACCCTAAGTGGGCATCTAATCCAACGGTGGAAAAAAATCCAATCCAATGGATGAGATTCAATGAGAGTAAAAATCCCTTTTATTTAAATCACTTAATAAAATTACTCACCCACTTAAATTTATCAAAAAGTGACTTTAAGTTTATAAAGTCTCATTAAGTGACATTTAATGTGAGGGTCACATTTTTCCCTCTTCTAAGTGACTTAGGCAATAAAGTCACCTAGGGAACATCTTCCAAGGTACAAAAACTAACACTCCCTCTTACCGAGGAAGGTGTTCTGCACCACTATCAACTTGTCTCTGAAGAAGACAAACTTTCCCCTCCCCAAAGACTTCGTCAGAATGTCCGCTACCTGCTCATCAGTGGATACATACTGAAGCTCAACTACC
>LPNX010108963.1:150595-193254 GCA_001517045.1 Pseudotsuga menziesii
ACACAGTTGAGCTCTCAGATTCATCTTTTTGTTGATATTCCTTCCTTCATACATTCTGGAAAGAGCGTCATACATCTATATAGGTGTCTTCTTAGATGACACTTGTGGGATCAAGTGATCCTTAATGGAGTCAGCAATGATCCTCATTTCCTTGACTAGGTCTTGTTCATGCTTCTCCTTAGCTTCATCTTCTTTAGGTTCTGCAATTTCATTCTTGATGTACTTCTCAAGACCATTCTCTCTGAGAATAAGACCAATCCTATACTTCCAAGCTAGGAAGTTTTCTAGGCCTTCCAATTTGTCCTCGAGCTTAGTGCTTGGGGCCATCCTATCCAGTAGGTCACCAAAAAATGAAAATTCTCAAAATCAAAAGCTGACCTTACCAGTAGATGTGCTTGAGGGAGGCAAGTTGGTTGATCCAACTGCTTTCAGGAGATCCCAAATCTTCAGTCTTCAAAACCTACTTGCGAGGTTGCAGCACTGCAGAAATTCTGGTTATGTTTCATTGCAGTTTTTTGGTTCACTGCCAAACTAGGGTTTGGATTTCCCGGAGATCTAACCACCCAAAAACTTCGATCTAGGGCTCAATAGATGCGCTCCAGGGAGGCGCAAATTTCTATGCAAGCAGATCTTCTAAGCTCCAACTTTTGCAGAAACCCTAATTTCTTTCGGGGAGGAGAGAGAGAGGCAGTTTCACCTTGTGAAAGTTGTCATAATCAGGTTAGCCCTAATACCATGTTAAGATTTCATATGCTAGACTAGATTCATTAGCGTTCAATCAAAATATCATAGCAGCAACATATCCAGAATCACTTATAGAAACACAATCACAACATAGACACAGTATTTATCCTGGGAAACCCTCAAGGGGAAGAAAACCCAGCAAAACTTCCTCTGTATAAGATGTATAAAAGACAACCCCAAAAGCAGGTGTTCTCCTCCTTATGTGTTGTCTCTCTCTCTCTTATGTGCTACTCAAGTGAGTGATTCTGTGTTCAAATAAGAACCACAGCTCCTCTATTTATACACAATGAGTCAACTGACTTTTACCCTAGACAAGTCGACCCCACCAAATTGTCTGGGCCAACTTCACCTAGGAAGACTCAAAACAATATATTATATTATTTATTAGGGTTCTAAAAACCCAACACAAAGTGGAGGATTTACCTCATGACTCTATGATGACCAAATACAATAGTACCACCTCGTCGGAGGAATAATAACATCTCGCTTGTGTTACATCAGTAAAATACATTTAGAATATCCTTTGAAGTTACAATATTTCAACAAAGAGATATATAGACGTAATGTAGTTATTATTGAGAAAATATGTGAATTGGATGTATAAATGTCCTAGGATATTTGGAGAAGGTTCTCCTGTTCTTTGAAGAGTTATTGTGTAACTCGTCTCTCTTATCTATCTTGGATTTGTGCTCCATGTTTACATTTTTGAACATGATGTATACTCTGGTATATTATGCTATGTGAAGGGTTTGGTCCATAACAATAGTTGCCTACAAACTAATTCATTGTTTGCTTTTGAATATATATTGGTTGAAAGTTTCATCCCTTCCCCACAGGCATGGATGAGATTTTACATTTTGGCATCTTGAACATTTCTAACAAAATTTTGGCCTATTTTGTTTATGAAACAAATTTATGATTATCTATTTGGCAAACTTCTACACCTAAGCAACAATGTAGGAGGCCGAATTTCCTCATGTCAAAAGATAAACACAAGTCTAATTTACTTTTGCAATTACTTCTACCTAGTTACATGTCATGATGATGCCATCTACATATACAACTAGAATCACCACATCACCATTCCCGCTTTTGATGTAGACTTCGTTAAATTTACAGCATCAGGGGTCATTCTCCAAGCCAATCTTGTGCAACCGAGATTGAGCCTCGTGTATTGAGGTAGAAAAACTAAGTTGGACTTAGTAACTTGGAGTAGATTCATTAGGGTGAATCTAAGGATGACTAAAGTCTTGTGAGTAATATCTGGAGACTTGTCAGTAATATCAAGTCCAATATCCTCATATGATTGAAGTGGTGATGTTGTAAGGTCTTGTGAGTAATATCAAGGTTGTAGACTTGTGGGTAATATCAAGTCAATGATTCTCATAGAAGGTACCCTATGAGGTGGACTTCCAGTTATAGAGGTGGATTTGTGAGTAATATCAAGTCATGATTCTCATGCAGTCACTCAGTGATAGTGGGTACCCATGGGGTGGACCTCGAGTTATAGAGGTAAATGCTTTGCATGTTGAAGCATCAAATGTTATGTGATATATTACTAACCATGGTCATTCAAGATGGATAAATCTATTAAGTCTCCTCTAGAGACTAATCACCTCTAGAGTGAATTACTTTAGCACATGACTATATGGTCCGAGAGTAATATAATATGATCATAACATATGACAATTCTTCTCAGTATAATATGATATGATAGATGATTAAGTTAACACATAATGACCATGCAGAAAGATAAAAGATAAAGAGATCAACAATAAAGAGATAATGAGAAAAGAGAATTTGATTTGCCCATGCAGAGGATTGGATGAACTCAAGTTATACAACTTTAGTTAAATATGAATGTGTCAGTTAAAGCATTAGTTGAAATATTAATGTATGCAATCAGTTAAGTAAAAAAGAGCTCAATGATCACTCCAGTGTAAATCAATCAGCATGATTCAGTTAATAATAGTCAACTAAGTGTTAAGAAAGAAAGAATAGTTAACTTAAGTATTTATACTTTATTTAAACTAAAAAACAACAGTGAAGTTAATCAAAAGACGACACTTCAGTGATAAAGTGTTTGCATGACAACACTTGAGTTAAAGCACTATGACACTTATGCTAGCCTGTTAACCAAGTGTTCATACATTCAGTTAGATGATGAGTTCACTCTGATGTAAGAGGAGGCTCAGTTAAATTCAAAGATGAAAGGCATGGTACAATAGTTGTGCATGATAAAGTTTTCAATGTAAGAATTGATTATTCCAAAAACGCGATTCGAGATTGTAATGCATGGGTGCATAATTCTCATGCAACCATTCACCCTAGTTTGCATGATAGTGTTTCAAGCTTGTTATTAATGTGTTGGGCACATGGCAAGTTGTAACAGGTAAACTCTATTCTCAATTGCTCTATGTTCTCTCTTATCATGCAATCTGCTATTTTGTAAAAGCCATTCTTTCTTATCTATCATATTATACTCTAAAGAATTGTTGGGTTTTTCATCCTCATTATTTTGAGGGTTTTCCCAAGGTACATCTTGTGTTGTGGATGAATGATTTGTGTTATTGAATGTTTCAGTGATTCATGTGTTCAATATTTCACTGATAAAAGTTTTAAAGTTCAAAGATCTTCATATTTGCTCAAACATCAACAAAGATTGGGGTTAGAAACACATCTTCTAAACCCTTGATCTCTCGGGGGTCATTTTTTATGTACAATGCCCAGAGAGCTTGTGTCAATACATAAATAGATTTCTTCAATTTGTATACCAAATGTTTCTTCCCTAGACTTTGAAATCACTTGGTTGGCACACGTTTCTTCCTTGGAAACTTGTTTCAATGAATAAAGAGGTTTCTTCAATTTGTGTAACAAATGTTTCTTCCCTAGAGCTTGAAATCCTTTAATTGGTACATTATATACTTCTTCCTTTGAATCATCATTAAGGAAGGCACTCTTCATGTCCATTTGATGTAGTTTCCATCCAAACTGTGCTACCATGGTTAAAACCAATTAGATTGCTCCTATTTTTGTAGGAGAGAATGTTTAAGAGTTGATCCCTTTCATTTGAGCAACGCCCTTTGTGATCAGCCTAACTTTGTGCTTGTCAAGTGTCCAATCTATCTTGAATTTATAAACTCATTTGTAGTCAACGAGTGTCTTCCTTAGATGTAGCTCTATGAGACCCCATGTTTGATTCTTCATCAAAGTCTCATGTTTAGTGCACAACCTTTTCCCATTATGTACTTCCATTGGCTTCTTCATAATCTTGAGACTGAAAAGAGTGTTAAAGATTAGCCATTAAAGCATAATTTACCATACCATATCCCTTGCATCTTTTTGGTCTACCTTCCTAGCTCATATCCAATAATGCATCCCAATGAAACAACCCTAGACTTTCATCAATTACCAAATCATGACTAAGATGTGTTGTGTTAGTATCAACGTTAACCATTTTATAAGCTTTATGGTTTTCATTGTAGCATGAGAATCATCTTCTAGCATATTTCATTAGTTTAGGTTTGCTTTTTTTCAAGAACACATCCATATATACCTTTAAACCAAAAAATTTGAAATGACTTAGTTGAGGATTTCATCCAAACCATGTGTTTTCTAGAGTCTTCGTGTGTACTTATGTTGGATACCAATTGAGAATATATATTGATATGTGCACTACTCTTGCCCAATACTTGTAAGGAACAAACTTGTTTTCTAAAATACACCTAATCATCTCCATTGAGCATATTGGTTGGGGCCATGTATTGTTTTGTTTCCCTTTTTGAGAGTTTTAACCATGTAAACACTATTGTATAATGATAATTGATATTGGATATATCATTTTCTTAAACATTTACCTTTAATAGAAAGAAACAAAAACACTGGAGTTGGTCCTTAGTAGGTTCATATGGGGGAAGCAAGGAGGTAGAAAGCTCTATCTCTAGTACCTTGGGATGTTTGTAACATTCCAATAAAAGGTCTTAGCTAATAGATATACATACACATAGCAACTTTCATAGTAAAATGGGTAGTAAGTGTAGT
This sequence comes from Pseudotsuga menziesii, assembly GCA_001517045.1. NCBI lineage: Eukaryota > Viridiplantae > Streptophyta > Pinopsida > Pinales > Pinaceae > Pseudotsuga > Pseudotsuga menziesii. Next base: position 155,381 of record LPNX010108963.1, read on the forward strand.
GAGAGAAGAAGCACCATGGCAAATATTGGTTAGCCACCAATTGGACATAGCCACACATGGTAGGTATTAAAGTATCTTTTGGAATTCCTAATACAGTTGGAGGAGATAGTTCCTTCAAATTGTTGGTCTCAACAATTCTCGCGATGATTTGGCATGCTTGGTAGGTATTAAAGTATCTTTTGAGATTCCTAATATGGTTGGAGGAGATAGTTCCTTCAAATTGTTGGTCTCAACAATTCTCGCGATGATTTGGCATGCTTGGTAGATTCTCTCTATAAAGAGTTGTATTAAGGCTTTTAGGAGCCAACTAATGCTTGGGATTTAGTTGTAAGAACTACATTGACTTTCTCATTGCAGTAAGGATAGATAAGATACCTTCCTAACTCTAGAAAAACATTGATTTTCTATAATGTGATTATGCACATAAAAAGATCTATGGGGCAAAGGGAAGTGCCCATGGTTGGACTAGATAAACAATCTCGACACCTTGTAGTTCCAACGGAAAGTTATCCTACACTGTAAAGTTATCCTTGGCTGTAATCTTTTTAAGGTGCAACTAGATGTGTGAGGGCATATTTGGAAGGATTAGAAATAATAATAATAATACAAAAAAACAAAAAAAAAGTTGATTTCAATACTAGAAAAACTCTAATAATAATCTAATTTTAAGATCGTGGCCTAGCTAAACACCAAATTGAATATGAAAACCCTTTGTTTGTGGTACAAGAGACCCCCTCCGTGCAGCAATTCAGCTATAGAGGTGTACAACCATACCCCCCTCTAGATTTGAACCTATCACCTCTTAGGAGGAAACACATGTTCCTAACTGTTAGACCCACTGAGGTTGTATAAATTGGGTGTAACCAATAGGTTGTGTATACCTTCCCAATGGGAAGAAATGAGTAATCATGAGTTTCGGGTTGTAAACTTGCCTGTATCTTATGCATAGGTAAGACTATTTAGGACCTCTAACCAAGAGCTGACTGGGATCAAGCAAAACCAGTTCAATTGGGTTCCTCACTTAGACAGAATTTCTATGAGAGACATAGATGGTCAAACAACATAGGATATAAAGAGACAGAAAGCACATTAATTGTAATGTAAAATGTAAGCTTTAAGAAGAAAAAAAATTGCTAGATAACAGAATGTTGCATGTGTGGTCATGAAAACTCTCTTTCTCAAGATAGATTTCAGAATTACAGAGGCAAATTATGTGTAAATGACAGTGAAGTTTTCAATAGTGAGTGGAAGAGTTTGGTATAAGCATCATTGACTGCATTTGGAAATGAATCACCCACAGTTCGTAAAATATGAAGAGTCATTACTACTTGGTTACCTGTGATGACTGTTAGTCTGCCAAATAATTTATATGCGGGGTCCAGTAGATAACAGATTAAGTTTTTATTTTGTTTTTTTCATGTTATAAGTCCTGCTCCGGTATCTCCATCTTTATTATGGATAGAACTTTATTCTAAATTCGACACTGATTCTCCAACAACCAAAAGGTTTAAACTTTAAATCAACAATAAAAAAGAAAAGCAAATATTCAAAGAAATTTAAAATACCAAACCTTGTAATTGACTACACCTTTAGTTCTTCAACTTAAATATGCTCTCCTAACTCAATTGCAATAGAGGCCAAGAAGAGAACCATGGAAAAGAAGCTGCTTAGAAGGCGTTATAATTCACCTAACATTTCTCAATTATTCATGACCAAATTAGGTCAACGGGGCTCAGAATGCCTAAGGAATCTCCTAAAGAGAGTGACAATAAAAGGTAAATCTAAACTAATAAAAAGATAAATAACAAAATAACAATAGAAACTTTCTTTCAAACTCAGGCTGCCCTCTGCAAGAACTCATATTCAAAATAACAACATCCATTTTTGTCAATAATTTCAAGTGTCCAACCGACACGCTTTTTGAGCTTCGCAGTGGGAATTTTCTTCAACTGCTTTCATGAATTAGCAAACCCTCTAAATTGGGCGAGCATAGCAACATGCAAACTGTCCATCTGGTGCTCCCTCTTCCACGAGCTCTTATGATTATTTTCTCAAAAGCATTCGTGCTCAATTACTGCAGAAGAAAATAAATTCCACACATTTCATGACGAGAATAACTCCAGACTGCTATAACAGATTTTATTTTAGGGATGAACTCCAACCTTACAGATATGGTAAAATTGGCCGTATAGGAAACATGCAACATGTAACAAGTAGATCTTTTTTGGAAGCTATCCAGAATTAATCTCTTCACTCGCCAGTTTTATTAAGGACCTGAAGCACAAGGTTTTCTGGCAGCTTTCCAGTTGACTGCAGCAAAGTTTACGTTCCATTAGTCTGAAGTACAAGCTAATAAGTTACAAAACAAATGAAATGAAATTAAAAAAAATTACCACCTTCAATTGAAATTAAAAGTCATAATGGACTCATGAAATTTAAGTTTTAGCATGCTTTCAGGATTACCTGAAAGTGCCTCATGTGTAAAATTGGCTCACAACCAAGATCTGCAATGGAATGTCCTGATAGCATACTTGTATCGAATCTTTGAGCTCGATAAGCCGAGAGAATAACCTCTTTGCTTGTGTCAACGACGTGGCAGACTTTCAACAAGGAATCCAAGGTGTTCATCTGTAATCACACACCACAACATTCATGCATAAAGATTCTAATTAAGCTTCCAGGATAAAGACACCAAGTTCTTGATTAAAAAAGAAGCTGATGTGCACTTGATTGCCGCCCTACCAATAGACACTTGAGAACTTTGGAAAGTGATATGATTAGGTATTAAAGTATTATGAATACCTTGGATTTCCATAAGTGAGATCGTTTACCAGACAATAATCATCAGATTAGACAGTGATAACTGATAACAAAACAAACAAGGAACCAAATATGACATGGGGAATGGGATCCAGAATATATTTGTATGGAATTTAATTAGTAAATGGGCGTTATATCTATTACCTCTATAACCTGCAATAAATATTCTCATTATGGTTGTGAGCTTATCATACAACCAACAGAAGATTCCTAATGGACACTAGTTGCTCCAACAAGCATGGAGGCGCATGACGAACAAGTCAAAGTTCTTTGTACATACCGAGAAGCTTAAGTTTGTTTCTTTATCAAACAAAATGGCCATTTCTCAGAAGTAAAGGAACTTATATAGCAGAATAAATGTCTCCAGTCATCTGTCAAGATTGAAACCAGGTTACAAATTTTTGTGCTTGTTTTGTAATTTATTGCAGAAACTTTTACTAAATTGTCAAATAGATAGGCTTTTATTTTTTAGTGTTACAAACCGAAATGTAGCTGAGAATTTCAACTCGTATTGAATAATAAGTTGCAAACAGTTTAAAATTAACATTTATATCCCATTCAAAAACACTGTACTCCCTCAGCCCCGGATACTCTCTAGATGACGTAACTGGGCTTTGAATTAGTTCATTCACAGTGACTAGGATACCTCTCCTCCCTCTTACACCTCTCTTTTATTTTCAGCTACAAAATTGTTGAGCTAGGGCCTCATACCTCTTAGGGTATCCCTCCTCTGGTTACCTTGATCCTGCTATATTTTTTATTGTCACTTGCATCGCTTCCTTTTTGTTAACATTTTAGCATCTAGGAATGGTTTAGACACTTCCATTGTCTAGTGAATACCGATTGCACTCTCTCGTCCCATTGAACTTTTCTTGGCCATTTCTGGACATTAACTAAATTATCCTATTATTTTATCTTATCTTATCTAAGTCAACTATACAAGTATGAAGAATTTCAAACTGAAGTCGTCTTAAGATATCTTAAACATCAACACCAATGTTGTACAGTAAGCTACCGAGAAACCTAATTATCTACAAGAAACACTTGCAAAAAATGTTTGTGAGATCCATTTTGGCTGACAAAACTCACATATTATAGCAATGTAATTGGCTTGACACAGACAATGCACTTAAATCCAAAAACACAACATACTACCGAAAACTTAACCAGGTTGTGTCATAGAACTATTATCTTGACAAGAGGAAGCTATCAATGAGATAAAACATGTCCACAAGAAATATAGAAATTACTTATAAGCTATCAATTTACATACTGACTGTAATGAACATAATATATGTGTAAACATCAAATAAATAATAATAATTCGTTAAGTGACACATCTTAATTAGAAGGCATGACTTAATGAAGAGACATGACCTATCAACCATGGTGACCAGTCAATGCATATAAGTAGACCGTCCCATAGCATTGTAATCATTCATCATTCTATCATCTATTCTTAGACTGTTTATTATTTATTGTCCTATATGTATTTCTGTTTATTATCCTTCTTATGTTGGATAATTGTTAGAAAATGAAACTTTGTTCATTGAACTGACTGGACGATGGAACACATCAACTATAATGAATGTCAAATATTGATTGTTTTGAAGCTGACACTAGAGCCTTAATCCTTCATGGTAAGAACATAAATGAGATTGATCAAAGACAATTTGCAAAAGTAAACATAGGGTTGTTAAGAAGGTGGCTAAAAAGCTGGTGTTTTGGGAGAGTGGATAAGACTACCGTGAAAGACAAAGTATCACTTTCAGTAACAATTGAGATGATTGACAGAAGGTCTAGTTACTGTCATAAAGAGAGTACTTAGCTTGGGAAATATTTGAGCATCCATGATCAATAATGCATGTGTCATCCCATTATGAAGAAATATTGCATAGAGAAGAGAATAGTGTTATAGCTGGTCAAAAGAAATGTTGGCTTTAAGAGAAACCACAGAGTCAGATTATTGGGAATGGATTCAAACTAAAACTGGAGGAGCACACGGCACATTAAAATTACCAAATATCATTCAGAAGCACATTTTATAAAAAAATTGGGTATTGGAAATTTATTTCTTCCTTATATCCTACTTTTACATTCCTGAATTTGAAATACTATGGATTGTGGCGACAGTAATGCTTATGGCTTAATATTAAAATCAGGTTTTGAAGTCTACCAGTAAAAATTAGTGTCAAAAGGTAGCAAAGTGAATCAAAATTGCTAATCAAGTATGCATAGTTGTAAACTGTAGTGTATAAAAGACGATTAAGTAAGTGGAAAATGAATGCATTAAAACTATGTCCAGATGTAGTCTTTCCACATTCAAGGAATTGTCACTAGATGCAACAGAAAACAAATGGTTCAAGGTAGGCACAGTTGACAGGTTTGACTTTGCAACATCTAGAGTTGTTTTCTTTTGTAAATGCACTGGACAGGCCCCTTGGATTGCAGAAATAGAATCCAAATAGTCTGTCTGGCATGTCATAGTTTAAAATAAATCCATCACAATAAGTAACTGAAAATTTATTTTCATAGGAATATTTACCTTCATATATGGACATGAAGCACAGCCTCCATGAATAGAACAGCCTTCACCAGATGACACTCCCGGAATAATGGAGAGATTTGTGAAATTTGTCCTTTTATCAGATTTCAAGTCATCAGATGATGATGTCTTTGAAATAGAATCTGAAGAAACAGGAAAGATAATTTCCACCTCAATGTTTGCTCTTGCACCATTTGATTTCCCAGTAGTCAAGGCATTGCGAATTGCTGACACAATTGCTGTCACCATACCAGATTCTGTTCCCAATACAAACTGGAGGCGGCCATCAATATCACGACTCACTGCTTCCTTTACATGCTGAGTGATAAAATCCAAAATATTTTGTGTAGAACCTACTACTCCCATTCCACGCCTCTTTGCTTCCATTGCAAGTGAAAACATTTCACCAGGGACCTCAAAATGAGCAGTAAGGAAAGAATCACAGTAACCTTCTTGAACTCTCCTTACTACATCTTCTCCAAAGAGATCATGTACAATGCATGCACCATCCTGCAAAACAAGAAACAAGAGGATAATAGTCACAATAAAACTCTGCTGCAAAGCTAACAACCAATGCTACCAAATCAGTGTTAGATTTTCAGATCACTCCAAAAGTATTTACACCATGTTTTGGGGTGCTTCATGAGATTTGGGGTACATGGTGTATGTTCAGCCACTGGATGGTCCACGATGGATTGTAGCATGAGAAATGGTCTGTGATGGATATGCACAATTGAGAGAGCTTGCTCAATGGATGCTTGACCTCAATATGGTATTGGCTCAGTGTCCTTCCCTTAGGCGTTGGAGATCTCTTGCTTAGATTGTATACACCCTTCATTGTGGCCACATGAAGGATTCATTTGGTAGGAGAATGCCATACATGGGATATGGAGTATCTACACAACATGGGTGTACTTGGTTGCTTACTTGGAGGCTTGGAATTGACCTGGGAACACTGGGGTTGCAACAATGGTTTGATTGGACCCCAAAGATTGAAACATGGCTTATGATGAGATTGGAATCTGTGGAGCATGGAGGAGGAGCATTAAACCTTGCTTGAGGAGTGCCTAGCCTTTGAAGGCCTTATTTGCCCTACATCAACTAGGATCTTGGCATGTGTTCATTGGAGTGGAGTGCCTCACTTTTGTGTGACTTACTTGTGTATTAGTAGGTTTGCTTGTAAGGGTAGGCCCGCATGTGTTATATTGTTGGCCTCCCTTACCTCATATATAAATAGAGAAAAAGAGAGTCCTTTCAAAAAAACTTCCCATCATCTTTTGTATCTTCTTCTTAGTTATTGTTCTATGGGGTGATGCACTAGGGTTCATGAAGAAACCCTAGTGGAGATATGAAGAAGACGTTTCCTAGGCCACTCAACCCATTGCTTCGAGAAAACACTGCTTTCAAATTCTGAAGTGTATAATGCCACTATGCTTGTTTTTGGTTAGCATATCATTGAATCTAAGTTGTGCATTCAACTATTTTAAAAATTTCTCATAAACCAGTGACAGCCTTAAAATACCAGTTTTTCTCTCCCTAAAACAGTTCAAAATGGTCAAGGAAAAAAACTTCTGTCAAGTATATTGCAAGGATATTGATGGGTGAAAGGTCCAAAGCAATTTTTACAATGCACCAATAATTGGGGAAGTGAGCTTTCTTAAGCACCACTTTGTCAAAATCACTGGCCACAATGAAACTCACTATCAAAATGTACTTGTGCTTGTAAGCCATCAATGTCAATTCAATTTGGATGCCATAGCTGTAAAATAAGGCTAAGAAATTTTAAATATAAGGTTTTGGGCGTTTATATATAGTAGAAAAAGTTTGAATCCACGATCATGCCTGCATTCATGTCTTACATTGCAAAAAGGAGATGTATGTATGTGGTGACAATTTTTTTTAATATACAGTGTAGGATATATAATCAACTTTTGGGTGAAATAGTATGTATTTGTGTGCATGTGTGTACATAGTCCATTATATGAGCAATGCATGACTTGAATGGCATATACCCCTGTTGATTGAGTAGGCATGTGTAACATGAGAATATATTTCTTTGTTACTAACTATTGTGACCAGAAGTGTGGAAGATCTATCTTTTAACATAATTTGTTTTTTATATGTGAATAAATTGTAATAAAACCAATGTTCCCCCAACTTTCCGGAACGTGGGAGCACGGGAGCGGGGAAACGCACATTGGGGACGTGTGGAGACCACCCCCAAATTTTAGCAAAATTCGGTGGGGGCGGGGGGACGTCCATGTCTTAATAAAAATTAATATTATAAATTATTAAATCCCAATAATAACAATTCAATGATTCATCCCATGTAAACTACTAAAAGTTAAAAATAAATAGTAAATACTAAGTTTATGATTGTGTAATGTAAATCAGAATATAGCAAATTAATAATACAAACACGTCATACAATTCATCATGATAATTTTCAAATTTGTCATTTGAATCTTGATATTCATATTTCTAATTTCAGTCATTGTAATTGAAAACTTGAATCAATGATAGTGCATGCTAAAATAGTGAAATAGTAAATTACTAAAGACTAAGCCTGAAATAGAGACTAAACAACAATTAAAATTAAAATTTTGTTTTTTTACGCTTAAATTGGGAAAATCGTGGGGGCGTCTAGGAGCCCCCCAGTTTCTGGAGGGGGCGTGTGGGAGCCCCCCTTCACCGAAGTGTGCTGCAGAACAGGGGGACGTGCCCCCTTGTGAGTTTCCGAGAGTTTCCTAATTTTGGGGACGTTGGGAAACGTTTCCCCATGAGCCCCTGAGCCCTCGGGGCACAGGGAGCGAAGGGGGCGCGCCCCCGACCCAAGGGGCGAGTCTCCGTGTAACACTGAATAAAACTGTGTACTTACACTAGCTGTACTTTTGAATCCCATTTACCTAATTTTCTGGTCTTCATTGGAAATTAATAAAATTCTCTTATTAACTAATTTTTAGTTCAATCATGCATAACATTATAAAGACACAATATAATGGTGGTCAATATCAAGCCCTTGCAAAATAAAAATACAACAACATATCACAGAAGGCATAAAATCCAAAGACAAAATTGAAATAACATTATATGATCATAAATAGAATGGTAGGAGGAGGCTCTTTGAAAAAGATAAACCACTAAGATAAAGTTCTAGCAAATTGTATAAGAGCATCCCTAAAACAACTGACACGACAAGCGTGCTAGGGAAGCACAACACACATGAACATGGCAGAGAGGAGTGCAAAAAGAGTTGAAGCAGGAGCATGATGCGAAAAAAAAGTTGCACGCAGTTTAGGCATGGAGATAGAAAACACACGATAGGAAAAAGAAAAGAGCACACGGAACTCTAACTTCATCCAAGATGTAGTAAGAGCACACATGGTGAGCATGAGTGGGAGCAACATGGGAGTATGGAGAGCATGCATGACATGTTGAGTGCACATGACAATGGTGAGTGTAATGAGGGCATGTGACAATGGTGAGCATAATGAGCACACATGACAATGTTGAATGCAATGAGCATGTGTGAAAAAAGAGATTGTACCAAGGACATTGAAAGGTCACAACAAAAGTTGCATTGTCAAGAATGGATTTGAATAGTTCCAAAGGAAGTTGAAGACCCAAATTAAATACAAAGAGATGCAAGAGAGAGGAGAATAGCTCATAGAAGCTATTCTTCAACCAACAAATGAATGAAATAGGAATGTTGTCATTTGAGATGAGTTAGCTAGTAAGTCTTGAGAGATGGAGGATTTAGAGTTAGAGAGTTGGAAATTAGGCTAGAGTAGAGCTTTGGGACCTGGACTATAAATTTGCACATATATATTGTTTTATATTAATGAGAATGACTAGACATGTCCCCTTTGACTATGCAAGTTGGTTCTTATGCTATATGGTGTTGTGTATTTTTGTTCTAAATTTTTATTACACTAGGACAAATAGTCTATAGAGCACAAGAACCAAATTTTAGGGAACGTTGTAGGGGACATCAAGGTCTTCAACATAAGGAACCCTGCCAAAAAATACTCTTCCAATCACTTTAGGCCAATTTCTTTCCAACACAAAGGGGGAAACCCTAGAAAAGAATATTTTATGATATTTTCATTAGAATAAAATGGATGGTGTAGCCAAGATTAGTGCCTATCCAATTGGGCTATGTACTCAAGAACAATGAACAAGAGGGTTTGAATATGATGAAAATCGTGGAGTTAGGTTATTACGACTATGCTTTAACTAACCACATGGATCTTCTTCAATATGCATAAAATTAAAGGAGGTCCCTTCCAAAGGCGCCACTCACAACAAGTACAAAATGGCCAAGTGATGACATGCAAGCATGAACAAGAAGGGAACAGCCACATGTGAAACCATAGATGAAGTAGACAAAGTAGGACACCTTCTTATTGATTCAACAACCAAAACTACATTATTTCTTCAAATCTCATTTCAAAACAATATTAAGAGGACTTATAGGCCACACTTAACCTTCCTCCTTACCTAAGAGTAGCCTAAGACAGCCCACAAAGATAAAGTGAAACGGCCCCAACAAGAAAATTACAACAACAATATCCATAAAATGCACAACAATTACAGCAAGAGCAAGGGAGGGTTAAACACCTTCCCTAGCGTCTTCTTATTGGAGCAAAATTACCTTTCTTGGGAGTTGAAGAAGCAACGCTAGCCAACACATCTGTCCAACTGCCTTGCTTCCCACGCTAGTGCATCTGTGCCTTGCGTCTATGGGCTCCCCACCCGTGCTGCCAAGTACTTGGGCTTCGCATGTGTGGGAGGGTGCCTAGTCCATGCTAACTAGTCTACGCCACTCCACCAAGTCTACTCACTTGCCCACCTAAGTGCCTACGCCTTCGTTATTTCGTTGAGCCTGCATTGTTGCTTGCCTGCTTGCATGCCAACACGTCCACCTCAACTGTCTCTGCACCCAACATGCCAGGCCTTGGGAGTCTTGGGCGAGCTCCCATCCAAAGCTCATCCGCGTGGGTGAGTAGGCCAAGGTGCCTCTGCACCAAGGCCATGAAATCCTCTCCCACCTCAAGTAGTTACCTCCCTCGACAACATCTTCAAGACACTTCTCTGCCTCTAGAAACACTTATGACAACTTCCTCTACCATAGTCAAGTCTCTGAAAGAAACTCTTCCAACACATGCTTCTACCCCACCTACTTTCACACTTGGTACTCTACAAGCTCTGACAAGCTCCCATTCATTGTACACCCCATGGCGGAACTAGTTGGTTTGCGACTCCCAACCTTCATGCTCAACGTCATGAGATGAACTTCACCAAGCCACAACTGCCTTTTGGTCTGGCCAAAGCTTTGCTGCCAAAACTAGGCAAAGTCCACACCTTCAACCACCTCCTGGCCAAGAGTGCGGTGAAGTGCCAAACCTACAAGAGAACCAAAAGCTTACTCAAGTGCCCGGGTGGTATGTTTCACCATCCCCAAGCTTTTGTCCCGATGCTTCTTGTGAGCCCAAACTTCACTTGGACGCATTTCAAATTTCCACCTGTTCCATCAAAACACTGGCTTTGATACCACCTATCACGACGCTAACCGACGCCCAGAATTTCCACCGTCTTGGCTACCTGTGCGACACTACCCAGCACCTAACCAAGGGTGAGACCAACTTGACCAACTACCGGCAAACTATGCCTTAACACCCGCGGAACTTTCTTAACACTTATACTTGGTTTACACTTGTGTTCTTATATTACTTAGCCAATTTCTTATGTATGCATCCAACAACTTAACATAAAACACTTAGCCAAATTAAGAGAAACAGGTTAAGTGTAAATTCCCTAAGTAGGTGTAGTCTGCCAAGGCTCCCAACCGAGATGTGCCCTTGGCACGAAAGTCTTTGGGCAGTGTTGCACAGGCCAATCAGTAGATGAGTTCTCTCAGTGCGTATCAGTTGCGCCCATGACAAGTGGTATCAAAGCAGAATTTTGCCAAGACGCAATTAAGTTGCTAAGGAAAACAGCAGCAAGCGTACGGAAGGTGAAGTGCAGAAGGGGCACAAGTGTAGGTGCATCCAACAATAGAAGTTTTGGCAAGAGAGTTTACCAAGCACCTGGCATTGGTTGTCGATAAAGTGTGGAAGTCGCTTAGCATGACAGAAGATTACAGCAGGACAGGCAAAGTTCCTAGGAGAGTGCACGATGGCAAGACACTTCGACAAGAAGCGTGTTGGTAGGCACAACTAGGAGACACACCCAAAATTCGGCAAGGCTTCAGCAAGTGACTGTTGCGTTTCAGTTGGTCTTGTGACACTTCTATGCACGAGTGCACTTGAGTGGATTTGCGATAGGATGTGCACGATGAAGATGTGTTATGGCAACCAAGGTTGAAGCTGCAGCAAAAGATGCAAAACAATTGGGCTGCAAGATAAGGCAGATGTTCCAAGAGTGTGAAGCAAGGATAGAGCAAATGTTGGTGCAAGGCAGAGAAGAGATGTGGAGGTTGGAGGCGTTAGAAAACGAAGTGAGGGTTTGGGATGTGCGTAGGATGGGGTCACTCCGTGTAGTGGATGACACCCAAGAAAGCACGAAGACGCATCCAAAGGCATTAGGTAAGTTGAGCAGGAAAGCAAATTGCTACCTTTGTGAAGGAGACCACTTCATGCGAACTTGTCCATTGAAGGAAGAGTTGGTGAATCATTTGGGTGCAGTCCAAAAGAAACCCACTACAACAATGCGGGCTTGGAGAGAGGCCCAAGCGTAGCACCCTTCAGACACAATCATAGAAGTGGTGAACACCATGACAATATGTCTAGGCAATTTTCATGCGGATCCACCAGATGAAAATCAATCGGGTCTCAGGTTTGTGAATGCAATGATGAATGGGTTGAAGGTGGTTGCATTAGTGGATACAAAGGCTACCCACAGCTTTGTGAGTAGCAAGACTACGTGCTCACTTCACAGCAAGGTGGAAGGCATCCAAGCAACGTTCAAGGTAGTGAACGAAATAGTGAAACCAGTGGGATGGGATGGTTTGTGCAACCCCCATACGAGTTGGTGACTAATACAGCAAGATGGACTATGTTTTGGCACCATTAGATGATCATGTTGTGATCCTTGGGCAAGACTTTTTCAACTTAGCCAAGGCGGTGCCAATGCCATTCAAGAGTTGTTTGATGTTCTTGGAGAAGACTCAAGCTCTAAGTATTCTGATAACACTAAAGAAGAGTTTGGGATGGATGTCGCAGACGTCCTCCATGCAGTTGGATGGGACAGAAGGCACGTCTGTCAGTAAGTCCAGTGGTGTCACGCATCAGCAAGAAGAGTTGAGAGACTAGAACACAACAAAAAACGTTGAGCACTTGATGTAAAAGTTGGCAAAGTTGGAGTTGAGGGCAGTGACAATCGTGAGGAAGATTGAGTTGCTAGACGTTCTCGCAGACCATATGCAACTTGTTGGAAGCAAGGTGTAGCTTGCACCAACGATAGTTGCAACAGAGGTCACGAAAGTGTGCACTCTCGATGGCACAACATGTGGAGCAAGTGAAAACAGTTCGGAATAAGTGGTCCAATAGGTGAGTTCACTTCAACAAGTCGAGCAGAGTCTTGACGAAGGCAAGTGTGAGGAGGCACTTGACTAGCAACATGTACAGTGGGTAGAGGACTTAGTGGCACGTGTGAAAGGTACCAAAGAAACAAAGATTTATGCGATGGATGTAGTTGCGGAGCAAGGTGATTATGGAAGTGAGGACTTCCCAACACGTGACGCAGTAGACATATTGTCCTTTTACAAGGTGCTTACAGCCTCACTTCCCACGCCAAAGGCAGTGAGCCAACTAGCTCATATCTCATCCTGGCCAAAACGACAAGTAGTGATGTTTGTAACTTCGTACACTTAATTTCCATCCATCAAATCAACCCATAAAAAAAACAAAAAGATGGATACCTCTACTTAAATTCATCCTTCTTCCAACCATGATTCTAGCAAATGGAATTCTCCACTATCTGTAGTCTTTAATCCTTTGTACACCTTAAATTAGCATTCAATCCTTTAGGGCTTAGAGAGGAGAAAATTATATTTTAATCCATGATTCCATTTGACATTCATTTAGCTTGTAAGTCCAATTTTGACTTGGGACTGTTTCCCCTTTGAATAGGTCCACTTGCCACTTCTCATCTGTTTGTTTCTTCTTTGTTTAAGGGCTTGGACCATGTCCACAATGCCACATGGCATCTCCACATGCAAAGGGCTCTCCTCCAAATATGTAGAACATGACTTGAAGAAATTGCCCTTACTCCAAATACCTCAAAGGTGAAATATGCCTCCTAATATGTGGAATACGGCTCGAATAATGTGTAATGGCCCATAAAGACCCTTGAACATGCTTCTTGGAGAAGAAAACCCATTTTAAGAGGGTAGATTGATTTATGATCAAGCAACCTCTTACACCTCATATTGTATGAGGTTTCACATTGTGGAGGTGTTTTTCGCTGGTACCTTTGGAGCATTGGACTGACTTGGGGGCATACTTCTTCATTGAGCATCTTCTCTTCTTCATGATAGAGTATTAGATGAGAGCCTTTGGTGGAGGCTCACTTCTCTATGGTGGATGGTCAAGGTTGATGATCATCTTGAGGTTGAATGCTATTCTCATGCATTTGCTTCATTCTCTTGACATATGGATGTCTCCTAGTGATATTTTGCATAGCGATGTTATATTATTGGTGTCAATAGGAAGAGGTGTTTTACATGGTCCCCTTTGGTTGAATGTGTGGTGAGGACACATGATGTGGGATGGAGTCAGCACATCTCTTGTGTCTCATATGAGGTTGATGTGTTGTGGTAGTGCACTTTGCCTTTGCAGGATTTCTCTAGGTGATATAACATTGTAATATTTGACATCACCTAGGTGGGATATGTATGGAATGGGGTTAGTACACTTGTGATGTGTATCTCCTAAGTTTGAATTTAATCTTTGGTGATTAAGCCTTAAGGTTAGATGAGGTGTTAGTCATGTAATACCAGTGTTCCACGGGGACGCGTCTCCCAGGGTCGGGGGCACGCCTCTTGTGCTTCCCATGTCCCGAGGGCTGGGAGGCTCAATGGGAAACGTTTCCCAACGCCCCCCTTTCTGTGAAACTTAGGGAAACGCAGGTCTAGGAGTTTCTCGGATTAGGGGGCTCCCACAAGACCCCACCCCCCTTGAATTTTTTATTTTTTTTACTTAAAAACAAAAATGGTTTATCTTAAATCTTAGACTTTTACACTAAATGGTCATTATAAATCGAAATATAAACAAATAGAAACAAACAAACATCGATATGATATGCTTGGCTATAACGATTACATTTACATTACACTAAACTCTTCAGGAACATAAGAGTTTATATGTTGGGGTTCATATTTTTATTTATTTTCTATTTTTTTATAATTTTAGAGACCCCGACGCCTCCCCGCCCCCCAAAATACCCTAAAATTTTGGGGTGTCTCTACACGTCCCCAATGTGCGTTTCCCCGCTCCCACAATCCCACGTCCCGAAAACTTGGTGGAACACTGTATAATACTATAATAGTCCCTTAGTGGTGCACCATAGGTTCAAGCATAGGGAGAGATTATATTTAGTTATTATGTTGTTATCCTAGTGGGGTTTTGCTGGGGAGAACAACTTATTTACATGGTACAACATCTTGATGGAGCACAACCCTTCGTTAACACACATGCTCAAGTCGATTTAATCACTCGTGACTGTTTGGAGGTGGACTATAGTTATATTAGGGCATTAGCCTTTGGCATAGCACTCCAAATTAATTAAGATTAGTTAAGTATTATTAAACCTAGATTAGCTAATAAGGAAATATTAATAAATTATATATTATTTAAAAAAGAAATAAGAAAAATAAATTATAATAAAGTTGAATTAACAAATAAAATGTAGTTAAATTAGTTAAATATGGTTAGAAAAAGTAATTTGCATGAAGGCCATTTGGCACTCAAGCATAATTCACTTTAATTAAATTAAAATTGGAGAATTCTGCATAAATAAGGGAATTGGGGGCTGATTGAGTGGTCTTTTTTTATGCTCTTGGTTGGGGACGTTTTGGTCTGAATTGCTTGTTGTATTTTTGAGATGGTTCTATGGACATGGTGGAGATGGAGGTTTGGAGGTTGAGGGTAGAATAGGATGTTGGCTGGCTTGGTATTCCTGAGTGAGGGCTGAAGGGCTCTCAGTCTATGACTGAGAGGTTGGTTGGGAGGAAAGTGGTCCCTGCACACGTGGTTTCCCGGGGAGATTCTACTGACTTGATGGACATCTTGCTAGCTTCTACGGTACGACTAATTCAAACTTGCGGGTCACAGGTACTTCTTTGTACTTATTCTGCTGGTTTTTTCTTATGATTGCTTAGCTTTATTTGTGAAAATTAGCCTAGTTTATATTACTTAAATCTTAAGAAATAAATTACTGGTAACTATTTGCTATGGATATTGTTCTAGTTATAATTTTTGTTGTGCATCCAATCAATCATGAGATATATAATTCTGATTCTTGAAGACTTTCCCACTTAGTAAGCCACCTAGGTCCTTACATTTGGGCACACATGTTGAGGCTGATTTAACCATTTCATGGTTAAATTAATCATTTTGAATCCTATTTACTTAAGTTCTCTACTTCATTGGCTTGCTTTCACACGTGGAGGATATTTGAAGGAGACTTGTGGGGTTTTACTAGAGCGCTCCTCTTTGGCACAAATTTCAAGGCACATGGAGGATTATTTTATGTGTAACTACCTTTGCACGCTTCTCTAAAATGTCAAAGAACTAGATTCCTTAGCTTACTCTAACTTTATGTCTTCTTTAATAGTGTTGAGGAAGAGGATATGAGACACCACTAATATACCCTTCTGCTTTTATTTTCAGCTCTGTAAATATCTTCTTGTTGATAAGATATTTTCCAAAAAATGGACTTGATCTCTTATTAACTTGCTATTTTTTTCTCTTCACTTTTCTCTATCAATTTGGTACTACTCTTTAAAAATTTGAATGTACGGTTCTTTTAAAGATACCCCACTGAAACTAGATAAAACTGATTTATATGAGAAGGGAGTAGTAACAGTAACATGGGTACTTTACCTATGTGGTCATTCTACTTTAGTTGGGCAATTCTCCAAGGGACAAATTTGAGTGATGACTCATGCCTATGTTATTTGACCAATAAGACTTTGACCTTATTATTTCTTGTATTAAAGAATGGGAAGTTATATTTGTGAGTTTATAAAGGGATAAGGAGACAGATTTCATAAGCTCTTATGATGACAAGATATATGACTTCAACCCTGGCTAGAGATTTGAACTACACATTTTGGGCCTATAAATAGAGGCTACATATCTGTATTAAGGACTTTTGAAATGAAAATCTAGAAATCTGAGGCAATGTTGACCAAAGTTTTCAAAACCAAAATCAAATCACAACAAAAAATCCCCAATGTTACAAATTAGACCGAAACTTGGCAAAAATGTAAATACGGCCCATTAGACACTTAACATCCAAAGTTTACATATGTATATAGCATGTAAGGGTTGAAACTTAAAATAGCAAAATGACATCAGCATTTAAATTATTAGATACATATCATTGAAGTTCTAAAAGAAAATGCATTAATGTTAAGACCCTAAATGGCCTTTAGAGTCAAAATTAATCACATTACAAACAAATCCCTACATATAATTGAAGTTCTAAAAGAAAATACATTAATGTTAAGACCCTAAATGGCCTTTAAAGTAAAAAATTAATCATATTACAAACAAATCCCTACATATCCTCAAAATCCTCCCATAGATCAAGAGCCTCTACGACATTCTCTACAAGGGTATCATGGACTTCTCAACTTGATGGTCCAAGAACAACATAAATGTCCAAAACCAAGTGACGGAAGTGACTCCACAACCATCTAGACAAAGTCATCCTCTACGTACGTTGTTGCCTACCCTCCATGATCCAATATGAGGAGGAATAAATACCCTCCAAGATTATGAGATCTTAATCAAGTGTTGTGTTGAACACTAGCACACTTTTATAGCAATCTAGTGTAGATTTCCTTTCATCATTTTAATTTAGCAATTTGCACTCACAATTACAATTGTTTTTATTTCTGATACTTAATTTAGATTTCCTTTCACAAATTTTAGCTTTCACGTTTACATTTTAGTACTTCAAATAGTTTCAATTCACTTTTTTTTCTTTCACAAGGTAGAATCCCAAAGGATCAAAAGTCAAGACTAGAAAACGCCAAAAGGTAAACCCCACCATCAATAAATCAGCTTGCCCTTGCAATCATACAACTGGTCTGTGGACTACATTGTTATCAGCTACATTGTTAAGGAATTAATGAAGTTGTGGTCATAAAAGGTAGTGCCACTCAAGGGACGTTTAAACATGCAGTGAGGTTATTGGTGTCCAGCAATCTAATCAAGAACCCGCACATTAAAGAATAAGCATTTGCACTACCAACATGTTCTAGGGCATCCATCATCAACGTCAACAACCATCAACACCGGTGTACAACATTCCTCTTGGAGGGTAGATTGT
Organism: Pseudotsuga menziesii; assembly: GCA_001517045.1. Lineage (NCBI taxonomy): Eukaryota > Viridiplantae > Streptophyta > Pinopsida > Pinales > Pinaceae > Pseudotsuga > Pseudotsuga menziesii. The sequence goes on from LPNX010108963.1 coordinate 173,307, forward strand.
TGAATTTTAGCATTAGCATGAATACTTTAAAAAATTGCAGGCTGACATAAACAAATAACAAGTGCAGTAAATCACATCAACACATCAACACAGTGAACACAAGAGTTTTTCACTAGGGAAACCTTTAAAGCACAAAAACCCCAAAAGCATTAGTAATTCATCTCCTGAATGAGGTGTCTAAGTTATTAAATGAATTCTCAAAGCCTAATAGGTTTGTTCAACAGATCCACAAAATTACATAAGATAATCTTTTATACAAAAAATCCAAACTAGGGCTTCAAGCCCTAATTCTTTTCATCTGCTCAAAAATCCAGATCTGCCCTAATTTTCTCTTCCACAGCATGCCCAGATTTTTTTTGCTAGGCTACCTGGATTTCTTCTACTTTGCCCAAATTTGTTACAGCTCTGCCCAAGCTGCCCGAGCCCTGTTGGATTTGGTTTTTGCTGCCCGAATACCTGTCTTTCGTGCTCGCGGTCTGATCTGCTGCCCGGAGGGCAGATCTGTTGCCCGTGCCTCTACCCGAGCCTCTGCTCTTGCCCGGACCTCTGCATATGCCTCTTTCCCTGCCCGGATCTCCTACTGGGTTTGCCAGAGCTTGCTCGGATCTGCTGCAACACTGCTCGAGTTCTTCCAGGTTGAGTTGTTGCTGCTCTAGCCCTCCCAGGCTTATTTGTTGCTACCCAAAGGGGCTGCTTGGCAAGCCCGGAGGCACCAGCAGTCTACCCGTGGCCTGATTAGGGACTGTTGGGTGCCCGAAAACCCTTAGCAAGCTGCCCCGAGCCCTGCTAGGGTTTCCTGTAGGTGGTCGTGGGCATCAAAGGGCAGCTCAAGTCCTGTTAGGTCCTACCCGAATTGTTGGCAGAGGGGTCGACCCCTATAGAGGGTTGCCCAAGTTGTTGTCAGAGGGGTCGAGCCCTATAGAGGGTTGCCCGAGTTGTTGGAGAGGGCTACCGTGAGGTTTTGCAGCCTGCCCGGAAAGAGTTGCAGCTGCCCGTGAATGTTGTTGAGTGAGCCGTGAGGCGGAGAGAAAGTAGAGCAAACCCCTAGATGCTACAAGACTGATAAAACCCTAGTTTAGGATTGATAACAAGACAAGTGTGAATGCCCTAGCTAGACTCATCCATGCTAGGGCATAACCACTAGATAAACTTCCTTTTTCTTAAACCAACAAATTCTTCTTCCTTGGAGCAGCTATACCTGTGAGAGCAAGTGTGTGTGTGATAATGAAATGGATTGATCTTCTTTTATAGCCTCTGAGTCACCTGTAAGTGAACCACAATGCAAAAGAACAAAATATTATTATTTTATTCTTTTCTCACTTTGACTTTTACCTTTAGTGGTACTAAAGGTCTTTTTGCACTTTCACTTTGACTCCCTAGTGGTACTAAGGGTTCTTATGTATTTTAGACTTTTGCTTTAGCCTTCTTCAAGTGCCATGTGGTCAAAACAAGTGTTATCAACCCAAATGGCACTTCTCCGTCTGAGTGCTGACATTTCCTATGTTGGCACACAAAAGGACATTTATGGATTGAAGGTTACTTAAAACACTATAGATAGGCATGTTATGAAATATATTCACTATCCATCCAGCTTGCCATTTTTACCTTTTCATATGTCAATTGTTGTACGTGACTTTGCCTATAAGCAACCCGCGTACATACGCGACTTTTCCTACAGCATGCCGCGTACTGTACACGAGTATTTGTCATTGCAACTCGCGTACAGATCTGTACGCGGGTTTCCTTATAGCAACTCGTGTGTCATATGCGGGTTGCCAGTATCAATACTAGCGTACGCCTTCCTTTGACATTAAAAATAATAAATCGCGATTAATTGAGATTTGTTAAGCCCTAAACAATAACTATCTTCACTGTCTCAACCTCCTCAACCTTCGAAACTGCCTTATTTCACTAAGTATAAATAAAGGCCTTGGGGATGGCATTAATCAATCATACTTGGAGAGTAAAGTTATGCTGGTGGTACCTATTCAAAAGTCTTTGGAGCAACAAAACTCAGAATCCGTTGGTTGCAGAGGAGTCCTTGTTTCAGGCGTTGGGTTGTAACTTTAACTCACTCACTATTTTTAATAAAAAGAATCCTTATTCCAAATGTGTGTTGAATATCTTTCATGTATCATGGTTTGATGAATAATTATGATTAAGCACTCTATATATTGTTTATCTAACTTGTCAAATATATATGTATAAGTTTGCATTTGGAGGATTTGCTCTTTGCAGGTGAAGGAGAAACATCCCTGAAAGCTTTGGAGGAGAAACAGAGCGGGAGAAGACAAAGCTTGGATCAACCGTCATAAATCGGGTGAGTCTATCCTATCTTCTTATTTCCTTTCTGTACTTTAAAGCTGATTGTCTGCAAGTTTTAACAGTACGTTGGTAAGCCCAGACCTTCGGTTATAAGGTGTTTATTCCTGAACAACAGAACTAGCGACTCCGCTGGGGAGCCCAGATTGCTGTAGGTTATTTCTGTTACCCTTGACCAGTCTTTGCCTTGAGTTTGTGTGTGGTATCTTGTCCTGGTTCATGCTTACCATAGTGTTTGAAGGCCTTGTGGATTTTCCTTCTTTTTGAGAAAATTTTGTACCTGTACGCGGGTTGCTCTTATACACAGTTGCGTACAGAGGCCTGCGTACGCGGGTTGCTCTCTAGGACAGTCGCGTACAGTGCGTGAGTTGCCCTTATACACAGTCACGTACAAGCCTTGAAATAGGGATTTTTGGGCTAGGGTTTGCTTGTCCCTGTCCTTTTATGATTCTTGTTTGTTAGTTGTTCTTCTTTATAAGCATTGTGCTGTTAGTTTGATGACCTTGTTGGCCACACCTTGTGCTTTCCGGTAAAGCCCTTGAGTTTCTTTTGTTTGGATTGTCTTATGTTTGCATTTTGAAGTAGGTTTGTCTGTTTGGGTTATAGGTTGAAGTGTTTTTGTCTGAATCAATGATCAGGGTTCTGGGCAATGTTTTGCCCAGTCTATCTTTGGATAGTGATTGGTTTGTCACTTACCTTTGTGTGTTTTCAGTGATTCCTTGTCATTGTACCCGCCCAAGCTAGGGTTCCAAGTCTTCCCTTGTTGGTTGATATTTGGTCTTATTAATCTGTTTACTTCAATTTGCTTGCTTTATACAGTTGATTTGATCCAAGTATACTCAAGTTTAGTGCATTTTAGGTGCATAGTAGTGTTTGAGCATTTTAAAAAGTGAAAAGAAAAACATTTTCAAGCTTTTTGCATTTGTTTTTGCATAAATAGTTTTCATTTCAGTTTTAAAATATAATCTCAAAACTACAAGAATATAGTCTTAGTTTCTCTTTATCGTTGCATTTGTTCATCAATTTATATTTACAACAACAAAAAAAGTTTGCTTTAGTAGTGGTAATTTGCTTTGAAAAAAATACACCTTTGCTTTTTTTATTTCTTATCGAGTCAAAAACACCATAGTCCATCACTCCATTTCCTTCTGAGTAAGAAATAGCCCTTTAAAATGAACGCAATAATTAAAATTTACTAGTAATTTTTATTTTCTTGGGCCATTCACCTACTAGCTTAGGCTAGACTTGTGGAATAGGAAGTGTAAACTTTCCATAAGTTTTAAAATTCAGACGTAGTGGACTATTCGATAGGTAAATCCTTGTCTTTATCAATTGTATCTGGGAAGCTCCTCTCAAAAGGGAGTCAAGCACGAGGCCACGTGGAGGCATTGGACTGAGGAGATAACCCTCTGATTCCTTGTCAAAACGTAAATCAGGACTTTTATGCATCTGGGGATTCTGTCCTAGACAAAGTTTCAGGCTCAGCTACCCTGCCCATGCGTACGAGTCAGGCTTGCGACTATCCCCCCAAACTGTTGGTATAGCTAAGGTAGCCTTTAGTCTCTTGACATATAGGGTTCATACCTAGGTAAACCGGAAGGCTATTTCTGGTTCACCTTGGATGGGCTTGGAAGGTAACCCTTGTTGAAAGTGTAGGAGGGCAGTGGGTGATTCCTCAGCTTGTGCCTAAGAACCACTTCAAGGACGCCAAGTAACCGTTCTTCAGCTTTCTTCGGGAAAGCATATCTTTCACCCTTGTTGATTGTTTGAGGCTTTAGGAAATTTCATAGTGTTTGCTCTGTGGTTTTGTCTGTGTTTAGTTGGCCTTAGGGTTTGATTTGTTAAATTTTCAATCGTGGAGGACCAACCTATAAGAAGGTCAAGAAGGTTGCAAAACCTTCCTCCTCTCATCACATTGGAACCTCCACCTCCACCCCAAAGGCGGAGATTGGACACAAACGGTTCATTTGAACCAGGAGGAGTAAGTGAAGCTCCAGGTGAACCATCACTTATAGCTAACCGTCTTGATTTTGATACAGTTGAGATAGAAGACTTGCAGACTGACGAGTTTGCAAGGAATTTTAACACACCCTTGACTGACTTAAACAATCCTGTGATCATCTAGGTTAGACCTTTTGATTCACCTGTTTTAGGTGTCCCTGTGGGTAGGATTATGTCTACTACGAGAGAAAGTTCTTTTGTTTTCACCTCAGCCGTTCCAGCTGCAGGGGTACTACCTCCCCCGGTAAGTGCCCCTAGGTCTAGCATACCTTCTACGCCTTTGACTTCAGCGAGCCGGGTGGTCTAACCGTCGGTTCACTCAAGCCTAGCAGGTGCTTCTGGTGACATGGTTACTGGGATTCCTAGTATACCTACTGTTCCTTCCTCCTTCACATACACTGCCCAGAGTGGTCCGGTAGGATCCTCGGCTTTCGTCCAAGGATTTCCTTGGAATGGGGGGCACATTCCCCCATCCACTCCGTACGTAGGCCCATCACCTTCTTATGTAGGAGTGCAGTTTGGAAACAATACCTCTTATGGGCAAAGTTTTCAAACTCCGGTCTCAGCCCCGTTTACGAGCTCTCCCTTTTCGTTGTTTAGCGGAGGGATACCTGCTCCTGTTTTTCAAACCCTAGTTTCGATTGGGATGACCCGAACCTCTTATGCTGCACCTCCCACTCACAACCCTGTGGCTTAGGGATGGAATCCGTTTCAGAGTAATCCATCCACTTCACAACCGGTGGCAGGGGGCAACCCCACCTTTACTTATGGGCATTTGGAGGCAGGTCCCTCTAATCCCCAGACTGGCACTTTCGGTGCCCCGGTTCGACCCAAGCTTTCGTTCCTGGCAACATTAAACTTGCCAGACTTATCTAAGTTGATGAATGACCCGGTGAGGCATGACCCCTCGTGGCCACCTGTTCCCACCAAATTGCCATCAAACATCCCTAAATTCGAGGGCAAAGTTGGTGAAGATCCTAGGGCTCATGCTACCACATTTCATTTATGGTGTTCTTCGAATTCATTGAATGAAGATTCAGTTAGGTTGAGGCTGTTCCAAAGAACCTTAACAAGTACCACGGCAAAATGGTACATTGAGTTGCCTTCTGCTACTTTCAGTAGTTTTTGGGACTTGGCTAGTGCATTCCTTAGCCACTTTCAGCTTCCGGTCAGATATGATTTCGAAACGGACTTGTTATCTACCTTTAGGCAGAACAAGGCTACCCACATCTCGGATCATATCCAAGAGTGGAGGAGGCAAAAGAGCCTTATAAAAGCCACTATTCCTCCTGAGTTCTTACTAGAGTGGTTCCTTAAATCCCTGTTGCCCTACATATCTAAGGACGTATCCACCTCAGAAGTGACGAATGAAGAAGAAATCATTCCCAGGGCCCAGCAATTGGATTTGATTTATTCACAATTTGGGATCTTGCATGAGATTATCCCTGAGGCACCGAGGCCTACCCATGATGCGGAGAACCCTAAGCCTGGGCCCCATGCCGATGGTGTGGTTGGGTCCGTAAACTCTCCCACCATAGAGTCTTTGGCTAAACAACTTCATCAATTGTCCATCAAGCATTCTACGGCGGAGGCAGCAAAGGCTGCCCCCTCCCCCCAGAGTGCAAATGTTTTTGCACAGACCTCTCAGAAGGGCAATCTGCAGCTCGGTGGGAAGAAAAAGAGAGGAAAGAAAGGAGAGGGAAATAAAAACAAGCAGAAACCCGCGAATAGTCCTGATGGGGGCAAGAAAGAAAAGAAAAAGGTTAAATTCCCATGTAAGTTGTACCACGAGGATCACCTCACTCACCTTTGTCCCCTTATGGAACAAGCCCAGAAGCTGCTTAAAGCTCAACAACCGGCTGTCCTGAAGGATCATTTTCCCCAATGGCAGAACTCTGCTTCAGCTTCTAATGTAGCAGGGGGCACTCCAAATGCCCCTGACCCAAACTATATCAACACGGTCCGATCTTCAACTTTGTTACAGACTAGGAATAAAAATTATGAGAAAGAGACTTCTGAGAAGGGTAAGGCTATAGGTGAAACTTCTAACCCTCTCACGATCGAGAAGCCTGTTGAAACTATGCCGAATATACCGAAAGGTGTCTTCAAGAAGACCTTGCATAACCCTAATGCTAGGGCTACTTCAAACTACTCTGTGGTTGAAGATCTAGCCTAAACCCCGTGTGCAATGTCAGCTTTAGAGGTGTTACAGAGCTGTCCCACCCAGCGGGATGCCCTCTTAGCATTTTAGGCAACATGGACTCATCGAGTCTCATGGCGAAATTTCATTTGTCTGATGTTAAAATTCGCCTACCTTACCATGTAGCCTTATCAATAGATGTCATCCATGGTGGAAAGACCATTGGACCTGGGCCCCCATCAAACACTCTACTTACTGCTTTCGATGGAAGGTCATCCCGTCCGCATGGTATCCTACCGACTTTTGAAATTAAGCTAGCAGGGAAAGTAGTGTCTGTTGAGGTGGAAGTGATTGATGTACCTTTGGACTATAATTTGCTTCTGGGAAGAAGCTGGACTTATGCCATGTCCGCTATTGCGTCGACCGTCTTTCGGATGGTAGTATTTCCACACGAAGGGAAGTTGGTTACTGTTGACCAACTCGATTTTACTCGAAAAGGCCATTTGGAGTCTAATGAGTCCGCTGTGCCATTGGTTGATCAAGTCAAACCTGTTGCACAGAGCTTGGGGGCTGGAATGTACACATTACTGATGGGCACATTTGATCTTCCAGCCCCGATTAACTATATTGGTTCTACTAGTGTGGGGAAGTCCATAGCCACGGTTGTTGATAGGACTGATCCTTGGGTTCTCCCTTCCCCCCCTGAACCGAAAGTGCCCTTATCGGCAGTGGAAGTAGCTTACCAAGCTATCACTCAAACCACTGTTGATCCCATTCCAGACCCTCTCACAGTCTCAGAGGACCTGGAAGAAGTCTATTTGCCCACGTAGGCGAAAAACTTTTTGCACTCTACGGACTGTTTAGATATGGTTTTACCTTCTGATGAAGCCATTCTGGAAGCCATGAGTGGACGTGGTAAGATCTACGAAGATCTTCACCATCGATCCTATTTTCTTCCAGAACTAAGCAAAATAGAAAATCAAGAGTTTCATATGAGACTGTTAGATGATGTTGATACACCCATTAATCCCTTACCCAGGGAGGGAATGTTTACCGAGGGGAATATGGCAAATATTTCCACTATTATCCCTATCAACATCTCTGTAAATCTTGATGTCGTGGAAAACATATATATAGGTGCAAACTGCTCTCCTGAGGAGATTGCTATCTATACTGCCTTGTTTAAAGAATTTTGCAATGTCTTTGCCTGGTCACATGAGGAGATGCCAAAGATTGATCCATCGATTGTTTAACATGAGATCCGAACATATCCTGATGTCAAATCTGTTCGGCAAAAGTTAAGACCTGTTAACCCGCGTAAAGCGGCGGCTATGAAGGCTGAAATTGAAAAATTGTTGAAGGCTAGTTTTATTTATCCCATAGCTCTGACAGAATGGGTATCCAACCCTATTCCTGTTGATAAGAAGCAAGGGACCATACGAGTCTGTACTGACTTCAGAGATTTGAATAAAGCCTGTCCTAAGGACAACTATCCCACGCCATTTATAGACCAGATTATAGATGCTTGCGCGGGAAGTGAAGTGTTCTAGTTTATGGATGGTTTCTCCAGATACAATCAAATTCAAATAAAACCGGAGGACCAACATAAAACTGCTTTCATTTGTCCTTAGGGTACCTTCGCGTACAAAAAAATGCCCTTTGGATTGAAAAATGTTGGGACAACCTTTCAACGGGCTATGAACTTTGCCTTCCATGATATCAAAGCCATTGTCGAACCTTACCTTGATGATCTGCCTGCACATTCTCGAAAGAGGATTCAACATCCAGATCACTTACGGTTGATATTTGAGAGATGCAGATACTATAAGATCTGCTTGAATCCCCACAAGTGCGTGTTCTGTGTCGAGTCAAGAAGATTGCTCGGGTTTATTGTCTCTAATAGAGGCATCCAGGTGGATCCATTAAAAGTAGAGGCCATTGTAAATCTGCCTCCTCCTCGTTCTATCAGGCAACTTCAAAGCCTGCAAGGAAAGTCTAATTTTCTTCAAAGTTTTATCGTTAACTATGCCAAGATTACCAAGGGTTTCATGCACCTGCTTAAACAGAACACCCCATTTGTATGGGATGAAACTGCACAACTCGCTTTCGAGGCATTGAAAAAAGCTTTGTTGTCGGCACCTTTACGGCGTCCGCCAGATTACTCTAGGGATTTTATATTGTATCTGGCCGCGTCCAAGTCGACCAATGGGGTAGTACTGGTCCAAGAGGACGATAAGCTCGTAGAGCATGTTGTTTACTATCTTAGCCGTGCTTTGGCCGGACCTGAACTCAGGTATTCCCACGTTGAGAAATTAGCCTTAGCAGCTATCTATGTTGTTCAGAGGTTACGTCACTACATTTTACTGAGGACCACAACAGTAGTGGCGGATGTGAATCCCTTTCAATATGTTTTGTCCCGACGAATCGTTGGGGGCAAATTCAACAAATGGATAGTCATTCTCCAAGAGTTTGACTTGGATTTTCAGTCCGCTAAGTCTAAAAAGTCCTTAGTTTTTGCTGAGCTTATAGCAGAATTTCCTACTGAAAAAAATGTAGCCGTTGAAGATGACTCATTCCCAGATGAGCATATCTTCTTGATATCCACCTCTGATCCTTGGTACGAGGATATTCTTATATATCTCCAGACTTTGAATTATCCTGTAGCTTCCTCACAGGAAGAACGACGTAAATTACGCCTTCATGCTAAGAACTACCTCATCATAGGAGATACATTATATCGAAGAGGGGTAGATTCCATTTTGCGTCGATGTCTTACCCATGAGGAAGCGGAGATTGTCCTGAATGATTCCCATAGTGGAGCGTGTGGGGGTCATTTATCTGGGTTAGCAACGGCCCAGAAGATACTATGTGCCGATTATTTCTGGTCCATGATCTTCAAAGATTGTGTGGAAGCGGTGAAGCGCTATCATCATTGTCAGCTTTACACCAGGAAAATGGGGTCACATCTTGCTCCGTTGTTTCCTGTTGTCTCGGTAGGCCCCTTCATGAAATGGGGGATTGATTACGTGACATGCAACCCAGCCTCGGCTGGGGGGCATAAATATATTATTGTCGCTATTAACTATTTTACGAAATGAGCAGAGGCAATGCCTACTTTTAAAGCCAACGGGGAAACAGCAGCTTTCTTCGTATTCAATCAAATTATAGCACGGTTTGGTATACCCAAAGTGATTGTCACTGACCATGGCAGTAATTTTCAAAATAGTACGATGACAGAACTAACCACTATGCTTGGATTCAAACAAGAACATTCATCTTCGTACTATCCGCAAGCAAACGGTCAGGTTGAGGCTGTAAACAAGACTTTGAAGACCACCCTCAAACGTACAATTGATGCAGCCCGTTCTAACTGGCACATCATGCTATACCCTGCTCTTTGGGCATACCGAACTAATGTAAAAACTGCTACAGGTTTCTCCCCCTTCCAACTCGTTCATGGAGTGGAAGCCGTTACCCCGGTTGAATGTGAAATCCCGTCTTTGAAAATAGCTATTCATGTGTTACCCGATACGACAGAGCTTGAAGAACGTCTGGTACATTTAGAACACCTTGATGAGCAACGTAGAGATGCGTTGACTGCTAATCAAGCTCACAAGAATAGGGTCAAAAACCAATATGATAAGTCGATCAAACCTCGGATTTTCTCTGAGGGGAAACTTGTTTTGCTTTGGGACCAAGACAAAGAACCCCTAGGGGCAGGAAAATTCAAGGCCATGTGGTTAGGGCCTTATGTCGTGTCAAAAGTCTTAAAGAAGGGCAGATATGAGTTAATTGATTTTGATGGGAACAAGCTGCCTGAGCCTAGAAATGGGCTCTACCTGAAAAAGTATTATGCTTAGGCTTAGCACTTTTTCTTGTATTTTATTGTATGTATTTTTATGTACATTAATTTGTCGGTTTTGTTTTTTATACCATCTGTTGGTTGTTGCAGATGTCTTCTAAGAGGTATCTAGGTTTCGCTGATGGCGCCAGTCGTCACACTTGTAATCTAGCTTCAACAGCATGGGTCATTTACTCTCCCTCAGGGCAGCTAGTTGCCGCAAGAGGCGCTTGCTTAAGTCCTACTTCTAATAATGTTGCTGAATATAGGGCTATAATTGAGCTTCTATGGAATGCTTTGTCACGTGGTGTCACCCAGCTAGAAGTCCGCCTGGACTCTCAACTGGTGGTTTCCCAACTCAATCGAGCTTATCAAGTGTGAAACCCTATCCTATTACGTCAGTTCATGCAAGTTAGGTTATTGGAAAGAAATTTTGAATTTATTATATTCAATCACATTCCAAGAAATCAAAATTCATTGACTGATGCATATGCTAATTACATTTTATATTGGCATCTAACACACATTTTATAAAAATATACAGCATGCACATAAAAAACACTTGTAAATAAACCGACAACAATATATATATATATATATATATATATATGTGAGTATCTGTCTATAGATAGGTCGATTCTGATCCTTAGATCCAGTCATAATTGTATAATATACAAAATATATACAAAATGTCCTAGATCTAAGCAGGACCACCCTAGTCACTTGGACCACCTTGGTCCCTATGGTCTCTCTATACTCTGGCTTCCTCAGCCTCTTCGGCTTCGACAACCTCCACAGCATCTATGTACACAAGAACTGCACTGGCCACCCGCCACAAAAGGCGTAACCAGACAAGTGGAACTCCAACCACAAACTCCTACATGACGACCGGGATATGCTCTATCCGCAAAGTGGGAACTCTTTGGGTAAGCCTGGCCAGGTTCCCCTCCAGAACCCTAATAAGCCTCGGGTCTTCACCTAAGACAGGACGAACAAACATACGTGGATGCCCCTCAAGGCGGACCGATCCAATATCTGCATTTTGACATGTTTATAGAATTAGGACTTTTATACATATGTATATATCTATATTTTAAAATTCATAAAAATTTTAAAATTTTGAAAATTAAAAAGTTACCTAGCTCTCCCCATGCTCCTCCTGGATGGAGGACAAGGTATGGATCACCTCGAAAATCCATTCTGGCATACGAAAACTGATCTAATGCCGATAGCTGCCGCTCCCACCAGAAGTAGAAATCATCATCGTACACACTCTGCACTGAGCCTCCTCCTCCTTGACGGAGGAAGATGTCTCCCCATCTACTTAGCCTAGGCTGACGTGGAGATCGGACTGATAGGGGTATGGCAGGGCTCAACCCTGGTACTCTCGAAGAAGAAGAAGGCAACCAATATGCTAGAATACCCAAAATTCTTCCGCCTTCCTCTCTTGCAATCAGAGAGTTGTTTTCTCATAATTGGAACAACTCTTGAACACCAATCATACAGGGCACCCTGCATACAATCCACCGCCTACCTCATTTGGTTCTGTGTAGCTAGATGTAATGAAGAGGATCTTGCAACCCTCACTATGGTGCTAGTCAGTACCTGTAGCGTAAAATCACGGATATGTGCAATAGGGATGCAGCTCCCTCTCTTCTGGGTACCAGGTGTGCAGTACACATCAATGTAGTTCTTGACACTTAAAGGATCACCGCCCCTGTCGGTGCCCTCTAAATTGACTGGTGCTCCTCGTCGTGATAGGCCGGCAATAAAATATATGTCCTCGGAAGTAATTTCCAAAGTTTCACCCTGTAGGTCAAACATCCCTAAATCATGGTCCCAATAGTTTATCATGAACTCCAGCAAACGGACATTGGCCCGCACTGGTGATGTGCAAAAGAATTTTAATAACCCACTCGTTTGTAAAACATGTACAGTGGGCACACTTTGGAGCGCTTCCTGGTCCATATCCTCATGCTCCCGTTCTCTCCATTCCAACACCATCTTCACACCTAGCAAAACAATCATTATGAATCATCAATATCATATAAAATTTCAAAATTTTTGCCTCAATTTAGCTTTTTATCCTTCACGTAGTACACACGACTGTCTAGTTAGACATGTCACGTACTGTACGCGACTATCCCTAAGGGAAACTCGCGTACAGAACGCATGTACGCGACTTTCGACATAGTGAACCCGCATACACAGCGTGACATACTTTAGGATGCTTAAAAATATAAAATTGGGACTCAAAATTGAAAATTGTTAGGATCAAATTGAAGAGCTCGGGGTGTAGGCTTACCTGCAACTTGCGGAATTGAATTTCGTCCACTGGATTGTCCACACCGATCGAATGAAGGTAGAGGTAAAAACTTGTTTTTTATGGCTAAAAATCAAAATGGTGAGTTTTGTTTTAATTTTTGAACTATTTATAGAAATGATATTTCTAAAGTGGGTTTTTTCCTATAGTTCGAAATGTATTCAACCAATATCATATCTCTTTTTGCCTTGTAATAGGTTTTTCATTATTACAAAGTGTTTTTGCTTCTATAGGGTTGTTTTTGACATTTCCAATGCATTTTTGCATCTATACTTAATCCACGTTAAACTTAGCAATCAACATTTTTCCACGGAATATGGTATTTTAAACCATTAGTTCCATGTCTTTACCATTGTTCTTCCGTGGATAGGACCTTCCTTTCATGAGTATCCTCATTTGAAACCTATGTTGTCTTTTGATAACTCATGCTGCAGTTGTTTCAGGTACAGAGGTATCCTCTTAGCTATTTTTCACACCAAATAGAGCCTCTTTTGGGTCTCTTTTTACAAGCTATCCCTTTATGGGACTCCCCGCCCTTATGGAGTTTCTTTAGGCCTAGGTCTGACTCCTTAAAAACAGAGTTGACTGCCGAGTTAACTTGTCCATTCAAGCTCGTTAAGAATATGTGAATGGGCATCCGCATTGGTGGTAAGTTATCTCTCTCTCAGACCATGCGGAATAATATGAGAAAGGATCCCTCTCTTTTCTATTTGAATTGAGAAGAGTATTCTCAGGCATAGGTTTATCACTTTTCCGGACCTGAAGGACTAAATTTACGGAAAAGGAACTCCCGATATGAGCTTAGTTTTCTCTTTTTCGTGCTCTGGACCTAAACATGAAAAAGATTATGAGTGTACTTTGTGTCTTTGTCATGCTCGTTAAACACTAAAGAACAAAGCAACAAGTTTATTGTTGTAAACCCCATTTCTTATACTCAAATGGATCTTTCTGAGTGATCTTGTTTTCCTTCACACTCGTAAAACTCAAGCTATTTATGTTGTTCTGGAAGGAGCGTTGGGTAGGTGGTAATTTAACCTTTTTCAGACCTCCCTGACTAAGTACGAAAAAGGTTCACCTTTTCTTCTACGGAAGTTGAGAGAGTTCTTTTGTGGTATGTTTTATACTTTTCCGGCCTCAAGAGACTAAATTGGACGAAAAAGGACCCCCCTGGAGTCTTCTTTGGAGTTTTCAGACTCTCTAAATGTGAAAACACCAGCTGAGCATGTACTAGTTCAAACTCATTAAATCCACGAATCAGTGACACTATCAAGCATTATTTTCTCTTCTCTTCAAGCTTGTTTAAAAATGAAGAGAGATCCAAGTTGACTTTCTTGGACTCGTTAAAATTTAACAGGGAAGGTAAGGAAGAAGTTTTCTCTTGTTTTCAATTAGTGGCAGCATGTCATCCTTGAACATAGCACTCTCTGTTTTTTCCGATACCCATGTCTCAGTGTTCACTTTCAGTTCAACTATTACTTCGAGTTTATTACTCCTCCTCTTGTCCGTTATACCTGGGGAATCTAATCATGTCTCCTACATGACAGATAAGTCTAGTTGTTCTATTTATAAAGTTAAAAGCTGCCTTGGGTCATCTCTGTGTCGTGCTCACTGTTTAAGGACTCAACCCAATGTTTGATCTCTATCTTGATCCCATCATTGTTATATCTGTTATCTCTTGTGACTCCCTTCACTCTTGTGATCCGTTGGAGGATCTATTGCCTTCCATGTCACAGTATGGTTCCGCTTCAGTACTTCCTGACGACGAAGACCTAGAGTTTTGACGATAGTACCTTAGGAATTACTTCCATCATTGGTGAATTCCTTTGCTTCAGTTGTCGATTATCACCTATTGATTGACAAACTGTTGAATCCGTTCCATGTTTGACTTCAACCTACATTTATTCACATGGCTTGGATTGTACTGGTTCTTTGGGATTGTTTATGAAGACCTTAGTTCCTCATCTATGGACTAAGTTGAGCAAGATTATGTTCCACTTATGTTCACAGCTTCCAGATCTTTGAAGACTCATCATTATTGTATATTGTGGCTTCGATCCACCTTTGTAATAAACGTGGTCTTGTACCCATATCATATGATGTACTCAAATATTGTAAAGGAGCTAGTGTTCCAGTATATTGAACATAGCATCCTCAGATATGATTTTGTATATGACATTATTATGTATTTGTTTCAGGTACTACCTTTGCTCCATTGGATTTCTGAGTTCTCCAAAGATAAAGATTATAATGTATTTCGACCATCGTTTCTCTCTGACCTCACACATTAGGGGGCATCTGTTATCAACCCAAATGGCACTTCTCCGTCTGAGTACCGACATTTCCTATGTTGACGCACAAAAGGACATTTATGGATTGAAGGTTGCCTAAAACACTATAGATAGGCATGTTATGAAATACATTCACTATCCATCCAGCTTGCCATTTTTACCTTTTCATATGTCAATTACTGTACGCAACTTTGCCTATAAGCAACCCGCGTACATACGCGACTTTTCCTACAGCATGTCGCGTACTGTACGCGAGTATTTGTCATTGCAACCCGCGTATAGATCTGTACGCGAGTTTCCCTTATAGCAACTCACGTGTCATACGCGAGTTACCAATATCAATACTCGCGTACGCCTTCCTTTGACATTAAAAATAATAAATCGCGATTAATTGAGATTTCTTAAGCTCTAAACAATAACTATCTTAACTGTCTCAACCTCCTCAACCTTCGAAACTGCCTTATTTCACTAAGTATAAATAAAGGCCTTGGGGAGGGCATTAATCAATCATACTTGGAGAGCAAAGTTATGCTGGTGGTATCTATTAAGAAGTCTTTGGAGCAGCAGAACTCAGAATCCTTTGGTTGCAGAGGAATCATTGTTTCAGGCGTTGGGTTGTAACCTTAACTCATTCACTATTGTTAATAAAGAGAATCCTTATTCCAAATGTGTGTTGAATATCTTTCATGTATCATGGTTTGATGAATAATTATGATTAAGCACTCTATATATTGTTTATCTAACTTATCAAATATACATGTATAAGTTTGCATTTGGAGGATTTGCTCTTTGCAGGTGAAGGAGAAACATCCCTGAAAGCTTTGGGGGAGAAGTAGAGCGAGAGAAGACAAAGCTTGGATCAACCGTCGTAAATCGGGTGAGTCTATCCTATCTTCTTATTTCCTTTATGTACTTTAAAGCTAATTGTCTGCAAGTTTTAAGAGTACGTTGGTAAGCCCAGACCTTCGGTTATAAGGTGTTTATTCCTGAACAACAACAAGTGGTCAAGGTGGTCCTTCATCCCCACTCAAAGTACATCATCATAAACAGAGAGAATTACTAATGCTTTTATCTCACACTCTAAGTGACACCAAGATCAGATACTAAGGTGTCTTAACCAAGGGTAGCTAAGCCTTGGAGAAGATCACAAAGCCCATTAATCGAGGGTCAGAGTGTCACACATGCCTAGACCCGATCTAAGGCTTATAGTGTTATCATGGTAACAAACTAGGTGCCTCAGCCATAAACTGCATAATTTGACACAAGGTCAAATACTTGGTAACAGACCAAGCACCTCCATTCTCCTAGAGAATGGCCCTTAGCCTCGGGCTAAGTCCCTAGTCCCGAACTAGGTAAATTCCTGGTAACTAACCAGGTGCCTCCATTCAAAGAATGGCCACGCAACTCTAGGTTGAGTTCCCCAGTGCTAGACTGGTTCCACATCCTGGTCCCGAACCAGATGTCACCATTCAACAGAATGGTCACTCAACTCAAGGTTGAGTCCCCCAGTGCTGGACTGGTCCCACATTCTGGTCCCGGACCAGATGTCACCATTCAACAAAATGATCACTCAACTCAAGGTTGAGTCCTCTAGTGTTGGACTGGTTCCATATCTTGGTCCCAGACCAGATATCCCCATTCAATAGAATGGTCACTCAACTCTAGGTTGAGTCCACACCCTGGTCCCGGACCAAGTGTCTCCATCCTCCTAAGAGAATGGCTCTCGATGCTACTCAGAAAAATTAACACTCCCTCTCAGCGAGAGAGGCATTCTCTGTCATGCCCAGCTTGTCATGAAAGTATACGAACTTTGATGATGTCAACGACTTGGTCAAGATATCTGCGATCTGTTCATCCGTACGGATGTATTGCAACTTCAAAGCACCTCTTTGCACTAGGTCTCTGATGAAATGATACTTCATTTCAATGTATTTCGATTTATCATGAAACACCTGGTTCTCTGAAAGCTTAATGCAACTCTGATTATCGCAATGGATGATCGTTGAGTCAAGCTTTCCACCGAACAGATTAGATAGAAGTTTTCTAAGCCAAATTGCTTCCTTATAGGCATCTCTTGCAGCAATATATTCTGCCTCGGCTATACTTTGAGCTAGGGAACCTTGCTTCCTGTTGGACCAAGAGATCATTATAGATCCCATACTAAAGCAGTAACCAGAGGTGCTTTTACGGTCTACTGCACTGCCAGCCCAATCTGAATCAACATATCCTGATAATAATACTCCATTGCTGGAAGTATACCTGAGCCCATAAGTGATAGTACCTGAGCCCATAAGAATGGCCACGCAGCTCTAGGTTGAGTTCCCCAGTGCTAGACTAGTTCCACATCCTAGTCCCGGACCAGAAGTCACCATTCAACAGAATGGTCACTCAACTCAAGGTTGACTCCCCCACTACTGGACTGGTTCCACATCTTGGTCTCGGACCAGATGTCACCATTCAACAGAATGGTCACTCAACTCAAGGTTGACTCCCCCAGTGCTAGACTAGTTCCATATCTTGGTCCCGAACCAAATATCCCCATTCAACAAAATGGTCACTCAACTCTAGGTTGAGTCCACACCCTGGTCCCGGACCAGGTATCTCCATTCTCCTAAGAGAATGGCTCTCAATGCTACTCAGAAAAATCAACATAGATGTGGTTCAAGGTGTGCAATACTTAAAAATTCTAGGTACATTTACCATGAACTATGAGAAATTGTTTGTGAGGTTCTTCGTGGAAAGGAGGGAATATCAACTCACTGGGCTCAAGTCTCTACCCACTCAAGTGACTAGTGCACATAAAATACAAAGTTTTTCAAAAAAAGGTGTTGATGTAGTTATTGTAAACATTTACTCTATGGAAACTCAACAAGAAGCAAGAAAAATCCCATTAAACCTACAACATATCTTAGATAAACACGACCAAGAGATTCCCTAGGGATTACCCCAAACACAAGATCATGAGCATACTATTGTGCTTATATCGAGTAATACCCCTCCAAACATCACATCTGACTTGCAGTGCTATCTCAATGTCTAGGTAGTTCATTCTCATCTTTAGAAAACTCTAGAAACACTACAAGTACTCAATAAAATCCTTCAATTTGATCTAGCAATGATGAAGCAACATCGAGATCATAGCATTCCAAGACAATGAATTTCCAAACTTGGTCAAGGAAGGAAAGTTGACTCTAGAACCTAAATATGTGTGTCCTAGAGGACCTCATCAAATGGAAGATGACCCTAAAAGAAGCCACATGGGAAAAAGATATTGTCTGCAACAACATCCTCAACTACAAAGCTTTTAAGGGACAATTTTTTTTGAAGGGGATTCTATGTTATGTACTTAACCCTTATTCATAGTATATCTTCGATACTCTTCACTTAGTACATCTTCCCTTCTCGTCTTATTTTTATATTTTGAGTTCCTTCTTTAGGACCAATGGACTCTGTTAACACCAGTTTTACCGATATGAGTTTAAGTGCTATCTTCCAACATGGTTTGGAATCCCAATTCCTTATCTTTGGTCCTCATGTTGTGTTGATCATGGTCAATAGTGCAAAAGTTTGTACATAGGAGGCATGTCATAAATGTTACCTTATGTTTATCCTACATATATTTGCTTTGTGTTGCTTGAAAGGATTATTTTCATTACTTTTCTTTCAGTAAACCTTCCCCCATTGACTATGACACATTTGCTCTAGGGGTTGATTTAGTACCTCGATGTCTACAAACCTTATTGATCGCATACCTCACATTCAACAAAAAAATTCATCATTGTATTTTGACTAAATGATTCTTTTCAATGTTCGACTTCACCTCATTCCTTCACATTGATAGGATTGTTAACTCATGTCTAGCTATGGATTGACATTAGTGGTACCTGACTAGATAATTTCTCCCATGGTCGACTTCAACTCATTACACCACCATGAAGATTCATAATTGAGGTGTTTGATTCCAGGTTGCAATTATGTGGGCATGTCTATCTTCCATCTAACAAAACTTGGAATCTTGTACATACAAGGCCTTATACATAGGGATTTCTTATGGTCCAGCTTTACAGGCCTTATCCATCCAATGTTCTAGGATTCCGAGCATCCCAAAAAGGGATAGGGGATATGTCTCCTAGATGGAGCCAAAGTTAACATTGAATCTACCTACATGAGTTTATCTTCCAGCATATGTTTATGGATATTATTTGGGGTGAGCTCAATGTTACAAATTTCACCATTTAACATCAATAGTTAGTAAGTACCTTAGTTATATGGGTTACCTTGTTGCAACGCATTGTTCCAACCTTACCTTGTTATGCTAGTTTAGCAAGTTTTCAATTCAGACTTCAATGATTCTATTTTTAGTAGTTTCCCCCTTGCATTGGAATTACATGAAAAATTTTGGAGAATGTTGGGGAATGGAGGATAGTCAGATGGGCACTTTCAAATTCTCGATTCCACTATTTTAGAAACTTAAGCCTTTTCAGCAATGGATATCAGTCTTGGTGACCCGGTATGGAGTTCTTCAAATGGGCACTTTTAGATTTTCATGATTCACAATCTTGAAAAGTGTATGTTAATAGAAACTTCACCTGACTTGAAATTTGAAAGTAGATCCAAATACTCATTGGAGATGTCACGTCCCCATCCCTCCGACCAGCGAAGAGGACGCGACCATGGCGTTAACCATCCGGGCTACCAGCCCCATGAACATGTGCATTCATAAAAATGCTAAAACAGAATGCTGAAAGAAAATGCTTTGAACTAGACATGCACACATGATAATTTATCATACACAGATGCAATTGTTTATCATACACAACGGAAGCAACATTCATTCATACAAGCATTTATTCAACATGTTCATCATAATCATTAACAGTAAATATGGTTGCAGAAGTAAAATAGGCAAGATTACTTATCTTATGAAGAACTCGTTCCGCAACCAGCTACGTCGCTGCAACGTTCCACCCAACCATAGGCTAGCGTGCTCCTCAATCTCTCAGCAACGCTGCCACCCCCGAGCTGGGCATGAT
>LPNX010108963.1:193469-261242 GCA_001517045.1 Pseudotsuga menziesii
CAGTCCGTCCTGGACAACTAAGTAAGCGGAAAATACTTATACAGGCCGCACTGGGGAAGAAACTACATACTCTCAGCCTGTGCGTGAAGGAAACTTACACTAGATCCCCAAAATACAGAGGGGAAAACATACTCGATTCCACTCTGTGGAAAAACGTGAATGACCACCGATAAGCGGCTCCCCTCCTGGTTGCGTGGGATCCAGTAGAACAACTGCCTGTGCGTGAGGATGAACAAGACCTCTGCTCCTGCGTGAGGATGAATAGACAACAGAGAGGATGCAAAAACGAAAGTGCGTGAGTGTTTCAGCACCCCGGCGTGGAGAGAATGTAGTCGTGAGTTTTTGCTGGAGTGACCGCGGTGGTTTGCTTGCCATCGTGAGGTCAACCACGCTGGTGGTGGAGTGTGCGTGTGGGCAAGGACTGACAGTCCTGCCACACTCCCCTCTCAGCCATAACTGCCCCAGCTAACAGCAGTAGTTATTAATTGTGGTGGTTGGAGTAAAACGAGGAGAGATGACACATGGTTTTTTCCCCCCATTGGCCAAGGTTTGACATTCCCCCACCCTTATCCTTGTGAAAATCATGCCCCTTCTCAATTTAGTTTGTGCGATCGTAGCTGGTCGGGTTCATTTTAATTAAAGATGCATATGTACATGATGCTAAAACTTAATATGTATACCACATGCCCCGATACACCATCGGTGACAATTTCAACCTGAAACATAGCATAACCAATCAATGGTGGGGCCTTGGCCTTTAGCTCCGCACCATGATTATTACAATATATACATTATATACATCTAGTGCAACGGGGTCAAAACCGGGGTGTTACAGGAGAGTTGAGCATCGAGTTTCGTTGTGTTGAAGTTCCAACATGTTTTAGGCCTCGATCAAGGTTGGTCAGTATTGATCAAGCCTTGGGCCTAAAAATAGAAAGGTTTTGTTTTCAAAGATTATCACATTTTTGGATACCCAGTATTGAGTACAAAATGGGGCAAAAATTTGGTAGCAAAGAAGACTACCAATTTTTCAACTTCTTTTTGGATTACTTTTAGCAAAGTGCATTTTCAAGATTAGATATTATTTTTGGAGACTCAATATGGCATATAGCATCTTGGTCAACTTTCATCCCATTTCGAGAAGTTTGGTTTCTAACCAAATTTCTAGGGTTTGAAGCATTCTAGGAGGTTCTATGTGGGCCCCACTAGTTGATGAGGTAGCATGCACTAAACATTTTGGTCAAAGGGAGTATTGGGAACCACACGCATGCTTTCATGGTCTAGAGGCTAGGTGTATGGTTAGAGGTCTCATGGAGGAATAGAGCACATGCCCTCGCAAAGGCATGCTTTTATGAACTGTTTTCCCTCTTGTATATGCTATTCTCACCCAAGGCTTTTATGAACTTTTTTGCCTCTTGTTTGGCAACATCACATGGTCCATAAGGCTCACAGTTCGCTTCAGGTTTAGTATGTTGTTTTGGGTAATTTGGATGATAACAATTATTTCCAACCCTCATTAAGCCTTCGCATGAATGCTCATGTCCTAAACTACTAATGTTAGGCACATTTCCCTTATTTCAACCAAAACACATTGGGTGCTTGGTATCACAATCACAATTATTATTATTATTATTGAGGGATTTTTCATTTTTGCTTATGTAATTTTCTGGTTAGGGTTGTTTTACTTCATTTTGTGGGATTCCTTAGCTAGGGAGGAAGGTTAGGTCAAACCTATTAAATCCTTGTGATCTTGTGGTGAAATCAAATTTGAAGAAATGATGTATTGTTGGTTCTTCATTCAATAAGGCTGCCCTGCTTTTTCTTCTTCATCGAGGGTTTCATATTACAACTATCTTTATCTTGTTCATGGGTTAACATTACCTTCTTGCTCCAATTCCATGGTTGTGATTGTCCATTTTGTTTAAGGGCTCTCACTCATTCTTGCATAATCTAAAATTATGTTTTGGACTACTTAAGGCACATTAGTGAATGGTTTAATTATGTCTCCCCACCATATTCAAACCTTCTTGCTCTTTAATATTGACTCTACCACTAAATGGATAGACACTAGTCTTGGTAAACCACCATCTCTTTTTTTTTAAAGAACATCACAAACAATCCTTCTAGGGTTTCACCTTTTGCGTCAAAAAAGAACCAGCTTAAAGTGAGAGGTACAGTTGTGGTGACAATGGACAACCTTCCTAAGTTCGACTATGGTTGCACTAGGGTAAGGGATTTGGTAACATTTGAAATGTTGTTTTGGAGGTAACAAATTGGTGTCGTTGCCAGGAACAAAGTCCAAATCCATGGTTGTGATTGTCCATTTTGTTTAAGGGCTCTCACTCATTCTTGCATAATCTAAAATTATGTTTTGGACTACTTAAGGCACATTAGTGAATGGTTTAATTATGTCTCCCCACCATATCCAAACCTTCTTGCTCTTTAATATTGACTCTACCACTAATTGGATAGACACTAGTCTTGGTAAACCAGCATCTCTTTTTTTTAAAGAACATCACAAACAATCCTTCTAGGGTTTCCCCCTTTGCGTCAAAAAAGAACCAGCCTAAAGTCAGAGGAAAAGTTGTGGTTACAATGGGAAACCTTCCTAAGTTCGACTAGGGTTGCACTAGGGTAAAGGATTTGGTAACATTTGAAATGTAGTTTTGGAGGTAACAAATTGGTGTCGTTTCCAGGAACAAAGTCCAAATCCCAAGATTCAATAGATTGGTTACAGTGATTTGATGAGTGCATTTCTTTGAAGATCTTATTCTTATTTGGCAACTCCATGAAGGAATGAAAAACCTATTCTAGAAGATTTGAAGTGACATGTTTGTAGAGGTGAGGACATCCTATAGAATTTGAAGGCATGTGAAGACTCACCTGGTGACTCTCCTAATATGGAAATGAGGTATGATTATGATGTGTTCTCAAAATCTCATAGCAATTTGTTGTCTTAAAGGTATCCCAAATTTCCTTTCCAGTTTTGTATTCCTTGATGTGATGAATCAAATTTCACTCAACATATAGGGTGATTAGCTTGAGATATTTATCCTTCTTTAGACTTATGAGTTCACAATTGCCATCAAGTTCAAGAGGAAAGGATTTCTCCACATACATCCACAAGCCTTTTCTCCAAAGAAGAGCAATGATTTGATTTGGATTCTGCCCAAAAATCTTAATTAGCCCCATTTAATCGGGCAAGCATCAACTTTGAGTCCATAACAACACAGAAGAAGCTTTTGTATGAAGAAAAAAAGAAAATTTCAAAAGATTGCTTTGATAACCCAAGAAAAGTACCAACTTCTTCAAAGGAGAAAAATCTACAATGCACTACCTCTTGTTGTAAAGCAAAGGAAGAAAGAGTGAGTTGACCTTGAAGCAATGTTTAATCCATACAAAAAAACTTAGGAAACCCTAGAAAAGGAGATGATCCAATAACCCTAGTTTTGTGATGCCACTAACCGAAATCCTTAAATCAGTTGCTTAGGGAAGTGAGATTGACACTTGCTCTAATGAAATTTCATAAGAGACATAGAGAGAATCGAATGGAACTAACACAAACCCTCTGGAATAAAGCAAGAAATAACCAGCACAACACTTGAAAAGATATCACACAAGAGGAGCACAACCCTAGAGAGAGAACACAACCCAAGAGCAAGATAACTAGAGAACACAACCCAAGAACAAGAGCACTAGATAGAGAAACAAAACCAAGCACAAAAGAAAGTGCAACACTTGATAGGTGCCCTTAGGCAATTTGCTTTATTTGGAGAAGATGAATGAATCACTTGAATGAGAAATACAAATAAAGGTCGGTGTATAAATAACCAACTCAAAAGTAGGGTAGTTTTCCCAATAAAGGGTTTTGAGCCTACGTGTACAAGGTCAGATTTAGCCAAATATATAAATACAATAATGATACAATATAAATAAGGTCAGCCATGTCAATGGGGTCTAGCTCGGGTGGATGAGAGGAATGATTATGATCGTCCCCACCCGGGTTCAAATCCAGTAAATGACAAGTTGAGCTATTAATGAGCATATTGTTGTAATGGCCTTGAGCCCTAGGTTGGCAAAGCCTCGAGCTTCTGTGAAATCTGGTTTACCCTGAGTACCATCCTCAAAATGATGGGAAGTACCCGAGGAGTTTCCCCAGGATATGTATTCCAAGGAAAAAAAATAAGGTCAGCCATGACTAAAAGTGAAGATTATAGTTATACACTCCTATTTTCAACAAGGATCACTTCAAATTTGAAAACAGAGTGTCTACTTAATTCTCAAAATAATTCTTCTTTCCTGTTTTTAGAGAGAATTGAAGAGTACAGGAAACAATCTGTTAAACATACTTTTCAAGAAATAGTATTCCCAAAGAGATTGTGGTACAATAGAGTTGCACTAATAAAAAGTACTGCCCAAACAACTACTTTTTCACACATCTGTAAAGAAAATTAAAACAGTACACAAACAAGTAGTAATAGTAGACTCACATGAAAATAATGTAGACGATGTAATAGGGATCTGATGGTGCTCATATCATGCATAGGATGTATCTCGGCAATTTCTGAGTCTGTCATGTTTGACATTTGACGAAACAACTCTGCAAGATTTGCTCCCATGTATGAATCTGGCCCGTACCAAACAGTCAAATTTGGTATCTGAGCAAAGGCCTGAATAAACAGTTTCAAGATATGGTACTAGTGCATCAGGAGAAATGCATTAAATATGAGCATCAAAAGATTAAGAAATTGAAAAAGAAATCATGACCAGCAACAAACCCAATCAATGCTACAATGCAATAAAATGATATTGAAAACTTATGATCACCTGCAATACTGTTTGAACCACATTCGAGGATGTACAGGTAATTGTAGGCACAAGCTCATGAGATTGAGCTTTTGTTTGTAGAGAAGTGTTGATATAGATCACATGTAAAGAAGGTTGAGATCTTGTGGCTGACTCCAGAAACTGTAGATATTCGGGACTTGCTGCAGCATCAGCCAATGAGCAGCCAATCTTTTCACTGGCCATCCTATAAACACCAACCTGGCACAAAATGAGAAAGTTTAATAGCCATGCAATTTGATTTGCAGGGAAATCAGAAACAATTTTGAACAGACATGATGAACAAAAAACACATCATATAGCTCTCATGAGTTCAAAATGCATTTATTTGTAAGATAGAAATCGAATTACCTTTCCAAAGCCAGCTTGATCCAGGATAGCACGAACATTTTCAGACATGAAATCAACTCCAAGGACTGTGATAAACTTACATCCAGATTCTGCCATTTTGACAGCCCGATCAGCCATCACCAATGAATCAGAAATGTGGATATGTGGCCACTGCTGTTTGGCGGCTACCAGAACACCCTGAACCTCTGGATCCATGTAAAAGTGTGCCACCACTCCGATTTGCTTCTCCTTCAATACATTAACAAGCTCTGCAACCTTTGATGCATCCGGTGACAAATATTTTGCCTACAAGTCATAAAGTGCAATCTAAAAGGTTAAAACTCTAGGAACAAATGCATATCACTGATTCTTGCTCATGATGTTCAGGCCAAAGATTGAAAAGTTTGACATAGAAAGATAAAAGCATCTGACCAAGTAAATTGCAAACAAAATAAACACAAAATATCCTCAGTAGCAAGCCCAATGCAGAGTGCTTAAACTGGGAATCAACATTAAATTATAAGCAGTCAGATAGATGAGCCTCGGCAGAGGAGATAAAGTGGAAAAAATTCCTAAAATTAGAATGGTTTTTCTTTCACAGGAAACCAAATTCAACTACATCTCAGTGATTATTGGTTGATGTTCAGGATAATCTTTCCATTTATTTAGGTTGTATACCAAGTTCCTTTGTCAACACAAAAGATTTCACTTCAAAGTCGCTGATAAGTGTGATGGGACAATTAAAAAATTGAAACCCCATCCTGTTCAAACAACGCAGCTCTTGTACACTTCCACGCAAATGAGAAAATCAGGACTTTAGTATGGAGAGTTTTCGTATCTAGTTTAAATAGCCTACTGAAGGTGATCAATTTACTAAAAAAGTGATATGATATGAAACTGCAATTCTTTCAGTTAAATATGTCAAACATTTGCAACAAACTGAAAAACAACAAAAAGGAAAATCTTATCACCTGAGCTTCTGCAAAAGTCCCTTGTGCAGTGATGTTTTCTGCAGTTATCAGCAAGGACGGGAAAGGGTCAACAGGAGGCTTGCCTGCATTCTTTGCCAGTATACATTTAACTCTCTTGTGCATGCTAATCAAGATATTATGCCAGGTATTGGCCCTTGACTTCGCTCCTCCTGCCACACCAATATTTAAACTGGACAAATCCTCTGTTTTGACTTGAAGCACCTCTTCTGGCAGAGCTCCATTGATAGAATTAATCAAGCATGAACAAAAACCCCGAGTAATTTCAGAATCACTCTCCGCACCAAAATACATTCTTCCATCGCAGCCAAGCTCGGCCGTGAGCCAGACTTGGGCTGTACAACCCATTACCCTATTGGAAGAAATGCGCTCCGATACGGGTAGGGGTGGAAGCAACGCAGAATACTCTAAAAGCCTCACCACCCGGTCACGGGGATTCTCAAGTGCACTGAATTCAGCCAAAAGTCTATTAAGCCTTGTAGGCAAATCTTCCTGGGCATTAGTTTCTGGTACTTGCACAAAACTTTCTGCTAGTGCAGCAGAGATTGGTGACGGGTGTTTGGAACATTTTTCACTGTTTAAGTTCGAGGTGGTTAAGAGGTGTACTTTCCGTTTCAAATATGGTTTATGGATGGCTTTCAAGAAACGTGGCGGAGTCCTAACGACAGACGAGTTTGATCTGAGGGTGTGAGATGGGTTCTGAACCTTGAACATGCCCGTCGCGGCCATTGAGCGCATTGACACAGTCGTCTGCTCCATTACTCTGTTATCTTCGATTTCCTTTTACTGTACTCGAGCTTCCGTCGGCCTCTAATATCTGTGCACGAAAAATATATACGGGAAATAGTAATGGAGGTTGTCTATCTGAAAATAATAATATGCGTGAGCTTTCCGTATGAATGCTCAACGCTCCTTGCACTGAGGCTTCAGGGCAAAATCCCTGAAAATGGCCTATTGAATCCTGTAGCACGTAAGACGCTTAATGCATAAATAAAATAATTCTCTGCAAAGATATCTTAATGCGGTCAATGAAGATAACTTGGAGCAGAGATGACATACCCGCAAATTACTATAAATCCGCACTAGTTAGAAGACGGCGCACGCAACTGCAAATGAAACAAAACAGAGATCCGAGGACATCAGGTAGGACAGTAGGAGCACCCTAGCAAAAGGAAATGAAACAATTTAATATCTTCATTGCCGCCAATTACCATTAAAATCGTCCTCCAGAAAGGTAAAAGATCGTGCTAATAATAAAAAATGATCACTAAATACTAAGCCTTTAAAATAATGGTAGGACGTAGTTCCATGGAGAATCTATCACGAAATATTAAAGAATTTGCTATTTTAAAAGAAATCTTGTACCACTATAATTCTTTCAAAAGCAGACTATATGGACTAACAATGGCTGTAAACAAATATTTTCTTTCCAGATGGACTAAAAATGTGTGTCGACAATGTTTTTCTCTAAAGATTTACGCTAAAAATAGACTAAGATTTTCTCTCCAGAAGAACTAAGAATGTCAGCAAACGAAAATATTCCCTCACGGACTGACTAAGAATGGCTTGAACAAAGATTATCTCTAAGAATAGCTTAAACAAAGATTATCTCTACCGATGGTCTAGGAATGGCTGTAAACGAATACTTTCGCTAAAGATCGACTAGAGTGACTTTAAATAGAATCTCTCAAGATGGACAAAGTATATAGCTGGTAAAAAAAAAAAAATCGTACACTCTGACTAAGAATGGCTGTAAACAAAGCTTCTCCCTGGGGATTCCTCCAAAATGCGCGATTTTCCGCAGAAAACGAATATTTACCAAATACAATGGAAAAATTCCTCGATGGCGTTGTAGTCTTTAAAGATTCACGTAAAACTGGAAATTTGTTCAACACCCTGGTTTGCTATGTTAATTTTGCACAGGCTCTGAGTAATGTCAAAGAAATCCTGGTGGAACTGAAATAATCACTAACGTTCAGTACATACCAGAAGTTTCCTGGTAAATAGACGTATGGAAACATATAATCTCTCCACAAAAATCCGTAAGGACGCAATATTTTCTCGAAAAAATTCAATATTTTTCTCAAGACGGCACGAAGACACGACAGCTTCTCGAAAATTTACGGTCAAAAACGAATATTTGCACGAGAAATAATAATTTTTCACTCTGCGAAGACGCGATATTTTCTTGAAAAATGACAGCAGAAAGCGGAATTTTTTGCACAAAAGAAGCACAAAACTGAAAATATATGGGAATGGAAAAAAAAAACCCCGAAAATTCTGCGAAAGGAAGCAAAACGGAAATTTTCTGTGAAAGAAAAACCAAAGACATAGAAACTTCTGCGAAGGAGAGACACGGAAGCGGATTTACTTACCTTGAAAAATGGTCCGAACGCTTTCAAACCAGCTGCAAGCTTCAACAACACGACACAAAAGGCTTGTACTCGATTAAACTTCTAGGCAGAGCTCGGCTAGGGGCGATTTCTCCGCTCTAAAACATGAATTTCAAATTGACTGCAAAATAAATAAATGCGGTCCACGATCTATTGGGCGGCAGGCGATCCTTCGAAACTAGAATGGCTCTCGGGATCATATCCCTTTTATACGGTTTTCACCGACCCAGGAGAATATTCCGTGATTTTTTATTTGTAATATATTTTATAAATTTTGGTTGGAAAGAAAAGAAAAAAATTCGGAAGTGCGTAGTAATTTTAATTGTTAAAATTTTTAGAATTTTTTGTTTTTCAGGACAATGGTATTTTCCTACTATTTATATATCAATTTAGAATTTTTTTGAGCGGAGAGGCATTATTGTTTATTGTTTTTATTATGAAAATCTTATGTCATGGAGGATACCATTTAAATTGGATGATAATAAAAAAATAATAAATAGTGTTTGACATTGTAATCGATGTGTAAACTTTTATTTTTATTTGGAAATTTGTATAATAAGTTTTTAATAATTAAAATTTGTTATTTTAGTTAGGTGGGTTAGTTTAAGTAGTTGAGTTAGTGGTTATATATTGTTATGTAAGTGCTTTATTTTATGTTTTTATCAAGTTACTTCTGTAATGATATCTTATGTTTTTATTCGGTTAACTCTGTAATGAGAGCGAATGAGATAAAGCCCTTTCGGATAGGCCATTTCCATGGACATAACAAGTCATCATAATTGAATAAATAACTAAAATTTGTCATTTTAATAATTTATTAAAAATTTAAAATAAATTAATCTTTTGTATAATATTTATTTATTTATTTTCTTTTATATAAATTATAGAAATTTACTCACTCACTTAATGTATCAAATTTTGTTATTTTAATAATTTATTAAGACTAAATGAATTAGGTTTTTTTATAATATTATTAATTATTCTATTTTTATATGAATTATATAGAAATTCACTATGTTAATGGATCAACGTTTTGTAGATAGTACATAATAAAGTTTCGTGAGAACAACTCTTTTTTGAAAAAATAAACTCATCATATAAATCAAATCAATTTATTTATTGACTACTTTATTTAGTTGTGTCTTATTTTCTTCAAATGGAAATGTTATTCAAAATTATATAAAATTCTTAAAGTAATATTATAAAATAAAATTAAAAAATTTGTTTTAAATTTTATTAAACTTAAGTTTTTTAAGGTGATTTTTTAATTATCGTTAATAAGATTTTTAAAAAATAATGATGATGATCAATTAACAAAAAAAAATACATCTTGACAAGTTTTTTTAGCACAAGAACAAGATTTTCAAGTAAGTTAAGTATTATCCTTTTTAAGATCTCATAAACCAAAGTTGGGGTCAATGGACACGTTAATCATCATCATCATCAAAAATAAATTATAATGAATAATTTAAATATTAAAATAATGTATAGAATACAATAAATTGAAATAAAAATAAACAAGTAATTTTATATTTAATGTATGTATTAGCTAGTTAATATTGATTAGTCTTGTGTGTCATCTTGATATGAGATATTC
Organism: Pseudotsuga menziesii; assembly: GCA_001517045.1. NCBI lineage: Eukaryota > Viridiplantae > Streptophyta > Pinopsida > Pinales > Pinaceae > Pseudotsuga > Pseudotsuga menziesii. The sequence goes on from LPNX010108963.1 coordinate 203,624, forward strand.
AATGGCGTGTTTCACTATGTAGCTCATGAGAATTCATTCTTATATTGGCTATGTTAAAACAAAGAGATAATTTTGATCTTCTAAATCAGGGTTAATGACCTCCTTGTAATATCTCTTCAAACTTGGAAGTAATAATAATTTTAATATCATCTATATATGCAAAGTGTCATTTTGGTCAATCCCCTACATCTTTAACCAAGACATAACATATTTTTGTGAACCTTCCTTGAGCTTTGGATGGTTTTGACTATCATTTAAAACAATTTTAAGAAGTTTCTAGTCTCCCAAATTATTTAATTTTTTCTTGTACATGAGGTACTAGACAAGACATAAAGAGTGGTATAGTTTATATATATTTTTTGTGGGAATAAGAAGCTTAAATACCACTTAGTTAGGTTAAAGAAGGATTTATAATATATACTCTTAATGGTGAAGGTACATTATTAGCACGCAAACAAGTGAAAGAGTGTGGTACAGTGGTCACAACGATGAGAGTGGAAATTGAGAATGGTTATATATGATGGTAGGTAGGGGTCATTTTAAGGTGTGATAAAATCAATTATTAATGGAGTGTTTCTCACATCATCTTGGTTTAATATTGGGCTACATATTTTGGTGAACAAGGATTTTAGGTGGTAGGAATAGATGTTTGCATGCAAGTAGTAAAGTGCATTATACAGTTAAGGGTAATGGGTAACATGTAAAAATTATTTGACATTGAACATCTAATATCAAATAGAAAAAAACAATCATCGTGTAAAAAAGATATATGTAAACAATAAGAGGCTTGGTCTTAGGTTTGCCCTAATAGTTAAGAACATGTGTTTCCTCTTAAGAGGTCACATGTTCAAAACTAGAGGGGGCAGGGTATGTACAACTCTATAGACTCTATTAATCCAATCATTGTGCAAAGGGGGTCCCTTGTCCTACAAGCAAGAGGGGCCCATACACCACTTTAATGCTTGGCTTGGTCACTTAAATTAGATTATTATTATTATTATCCCTCTCTTGTATAATAAATCCCATGTTAAGATGGATCTATGCCAATTGAATGCATATAATATTTTAGGTAAATTGAGGATATCTATATAATTGCTTTGAATGTAAGAGAATCCATTAAAACGGTAGGTATGAGTGCAACAATTAAGGAAAAAGCATGGACAAAGGGCAAAGATAAATAGTGTGGGCTCATTAAGGCATATATACACAAGCATATATAAATTTGTCTAAAATTTTAAAAGCATACTTAATTTTGTGAATAGAACACCCAAAAAGAGTACGGGGCAGAATAAAAATGTAAAAAATAAAAGTGTGTTTCAATATAAGTTAAATGGGTTCAATTTGTTTTCATTGACATCATAAGCTAGTAGTTTCGGAGGCCTTGGAAGACTATAATAATAATTTATAGGACATGTTATGTATTTTTGGGCCAATAAGGCCAAACAATGAACATGATTTCATCCTTGAAATATCAAATATAAAGTTTTTCTTCTTGGAAGAAAAAAGTCAAATGGGTCATTCCATATGTTCAATAACTTGAGTCATAGCATGTGAATTGGTATGAAAGAAGACATTATGTATGATAAAGCACCAAGGAAGTTCAAACATATGGAGTTGTCTAGTAACCTCTTTCAACATTTTAGGAGAGTGGCTTGCATGGGTTCCTGAAAGGGGAGATCACATCCAAGTGGGAATGGACCCCATTGTGGGGGGTCCATCCACTTATAGATTATTGAATGGCATGTTACATGTTCTTCATTCACAGGGAAAATCACTTTAGACCAAGTGTTATGTTATGATATTGTCTCATCAAACTCTAGATGGGTGAATTTAATTCAATTGGGGTAATAGGTGACCTCGGTCGAGAATGGTCCTAATATATTTTGGGTCTGCATAGAGGGGGAATTTACTTATCATCACAAGAGGACCAACTTTCATGGACATGGGATAAGCACAATGGACACGTATTTGCAAAAGAAGCATATCCGGTTCAATTGATTGGGACAATATGCAATTAGAGATGGTGGCATAAAGCAGTGTGGAGATGGCATATACCACATAAGTGCATAATATTGTTTTGGTTGGCCTTGGGTAATCGATTATTAACTCGGGATAACATAATAAAGAGAGGTGGCACTAGACTGGGTTTTATATTCTATGCAGACAGGAAGCTAAGTTAGTGGCCCACTTATTCATTACTTGTTCTTTTGCTAGATAGATATGGCACGAGCTGAAATGTAGTATGAAATTCGATGGGCTTTGTGACGGTGATAATAGGGAATAATTCATTGACAATTGGCTAGCTAGGAATTTTGTTGCAGATGAGTTTCCTACCTTAACTTGCTGGGAGATTTGGAAGTCTCACGGTCACCTCCATTTTTAGGGATGTTGTACAAAATTCCATGTGATTTTTTCAAAAATCGTGGCCACTCTATGGGAGAATAAGAGTGCAGCGGTTTTGGTAAGAAATACTCCTCCCATTAACAAAGATCCTCCTATATTTCCCCACAATTGTTGCGAAGGATTCTTTGATGGTGCTTCACAATCACAAGCCACTCTCGAAGGAGCGGGATCTATTCTATGGATAAATTACTCGAGCTATTATAAATTATTAATGAATTGTGGGATAGGTACAAATAGTCAATGTGAACTACTGGAGCTATGGATGTTACTATTTTTTTCCCATTCAAGAGGTATTTATTCCATGACAGTGGTTGAGGACTCTAAGGTAATTATTGACAGAGTAAACCATGAGAACATGTTGCAAATTATTCAACTTGTCCCTTGGATGAAAAAAATTAGAGACCTGATTGGAAAATTTGCGGAGATAAAATTTTCCCATATATATAGGGAATTCGACCTTGAAGCAGACAAGCTTTCAAAAGCAACATTCAAGGAGGAAGACGGATGCATCACCTATCAATACTTCCAGAATGGTTCATTAGGAGAGCAAAGATATATTCAAACATTCTAGATGTTACAAGGTTTTGACTAGTACACTTAAGATGAAGCATCTCTTCAACATACCTCTTATTGCTCTTTGAATAGTAGTGGCGGCTATAGTTATCTCTATTTTTATTGCTAACATAGCACGGAGGAGCTCAATGGCACAATTTTTATTTTTTGTTTAGTTATTTGATATTTGATTGCTACATGTATTATTTTACTGATATATGTGGGATACCTTCTAGGTTTCCCTTGATGTTGGAGTGACATGAAGCGGATTCAATGCCATGGTTAAATCTACTTTATTTGGCTATGGATCTTAGAATTGGTCCTATTATTTTTGGATCATATATATATTACTATATAGGTTGAATTTTTCAGGTTGTAATTTTGAACTATAGATGGTGCCATGGAGCCATGGATAGACTTGGTGCACCATATTTTTGCTTATTTTGTATTGTTACTTGGTTGGACTTGACTATTTGTGGTCCTATTAGACTATATTATTGGAGCTAGGCAGTGTGGTAGGCTATATGTTACATATGTATTACTACCTTGATGAATATGTACTAGATGATTGTCAATCTTGACACATACTTAATATAGTATAGTTTTTTTCCTCGAGTGTAGAAAAAAAATACAAAGGAAGTTGAAGTTGGGTAGGGATATGAAGTGACAAAAGGAAGTCGAAGAGATGACAAAGCAATTGAAAAGCAAAAATGTGAACTGAAGTGATTAGAAGAATGAGTATATTTAGTTAGTCCATTAAATATTAGGAGCAAATGAAATTATCAAGCAAATTCTAAGACATTTAAAAATCACTAAATAGAACAAACCCATAACTAAAAATATATTTATAAATATTGTACTTAAAGTGCACGGATTGGGGGATTAAGTGTGCATTCCAGGTGAGGGGATTAGATTTGCATTTCTTAGGGTGGGAACGAGTAAGTGTGACATTGCCTACCCCTATATACATGAATGTGTTTTAAAATGCACAACTTACTTCCCAACCTCATGAGGGTGGGGAGCACTAAGTGTACATTTCGAGGGTGGCACACTCACCTGGGGGGTATGGATTTTTAAATGCACACTTAATCCCTCCCACCCTTGCCATCATATAACTAAAAAAAAACATTAAAAAAATAGCATGAATTTGTAAAGTAATAATAATTAATCAAATCAAAATCAACATAATCAAAATTGCACTAGGGAGTGAAATGCATACTTAGTCACCTCACTCTCCCCTACCTAAAAAAACAAAAAAATGATTAAGTGTTAATTTTATAAGGCACACTTACTCTCCCACCTAAGCCTTAAAATGCACACTTAGTCACTTCACCCTTATCTACTTTAAAAATAAGTTCAGACAAATAAGAATTAAGTGTGCATTTTCAAATGTACACTTACTCCCCACTCCCACACCCACACCCACACCCACTCCCACTCTCACTCTCAACTCCTACTCCCACACCCACTCTCATGTACTTAAAAAATTGTTATTCAAAATCAAATATATATATATATATATATATATATATATATATATATATATTAAATGCACTCTTACTCCCTACAACCCTAATGTAATTTTAAAAACTCCTTTTAAGAGACATAAAGATCAAATATACATTTTTAAATATACACTTACACCTTCAAACCCCACCCACACAATCATATACTTAAAAAAAACTAAAAAAAAAATGAAAATAGTGAAAATTCTAGTCAAAAAGTTAATATGCATTTTAAATTATACACTTAAGAGACATAAAGATCAAATATGCATTTTTAAATATACACTTACACCTTCAAACCCCACCCACACAATCATATACTTAAAAAAAATACTAAAAAAATAAAAATAGTGAAAATTCTAGTCAAAAAGTTAATATGCATTTTAAATTATACACTTATTCATCTTAAAAAGTTAATATGCATTTTAAGTTATACACTTATTCATCTCAAAAAAGTTAATAAACATTTTAAATTATACACTTACTCAACATCCTACTCTCATGACCTATCTCATCATTGTAATATGCATTTTAAATTATACACGTATTCATCTTAAAAAGTTAATATGCGTTTTAAATTATACACTTATTCATCTCAAAAAAGTTAATAAACATTTTAAATTATACACTTACTCATCATCCTACTCTCATGACCTATCTCATCATTGTAAAATACATACTTACTCATCCCCACTCTCATCTTCATATAATTAAATTAAATTAGTTTTAGAAAATTATTAACATAACCAAAATTCCAAAATTTTATTATCATCAAATTTTGATAAAAGTTATAACATAATGGAAATTTAATACATCACAAAATTAACTAACACAATTTATCAATTTTTAAATTAATCAAATTTTACTTTATAATAAAAAATAACCAAATATAAGTTAATAATAAAAATTTAAAATATATGATAAACCAAGTCAAGTTGTCATGATTGTAATTAATAATTTATCCATACTATAATTGAATTATTTATTTATACAATATTTAAAATGAAATTTTTTTTATAATAAATCATTGTATATATATAAAATTTAAAAATTAAAGTATAGTTAACCCACTTCCAAATGCTATGAACTCAATCACCTTTACAATAAAATCCTAACTACTTGTAGTAGATTCCTAGTAATACACGACAACCACAACCAAATTATTTTTAATGTTGGTCGTGGCAGATTCCTACTTTGAATTTACCTCTCCATCACAAACCAACTCCCTTTGAATTAGTATAAAATGTCAAAAGAAAGAGTGACCTTTCTAAACTCTAAAAGTCTGGCCCGTCTTTCAAAGTACAAGTGATAATTTCGAAGGACCCGCTTTCCAAAGTTCATTTGCATTTAGTTCTGGGCCTCTGGACCACTTACGAGAGAATGAATGATGAGATTCTAATCATGATCCCGCTATTATTACTATTAATGTAGACAATAAAGGAAAATGAATGGCCATTAATTATAATTGGTAATTGGTCATCGTGTTATTAGTTTAAGTATGAGACCTTTTCGTGAATTTTATAATATATATTTGGTGTTTTGATGGGATGGAAGTTGTTTAATAATTATGTAGGGAATTTTTAAGTTAAGGAGTCAATTTTTTGATTGATTTAGGGCTTTAATCAAATTTTAAACAAAAAACATTGTTTATATTAAAAATTGTTGTTATATTTTTATGAGATTTATAATACAAATAAGATTAATATTTTTATTGGGATGAAGTTCAGAGGTAGTTTAGTGAGAATTTATCATAACTAGTTAGGTTTAATTTTCTATGCATTTTGCTTAGATCATTTTTTAGGATTTCTATAGTTACAAATTAAAAAAATTAAGGATGTTGTGAAAAAGAGGGGTTTTCTTTCTTTTCTTTTTTTTATAAACAAAGTTAGAAAGAATTATTTAGTCAAGAGAATTTACATATACAATTGTTCAAATTAGGTTTGGTTTTTAAATTGTAATTGTTTAATATTTAATTTTAATTTTTTATTGAAATACTTTTGTTGAATATGAACACGGGACAATTATTCAACGTCACATGTATTGTTGATTATAATTGTGTCCCATGTTGAAGAGCGAGTAAACAGGTATCTATTCTGCCAAAGTTGCCCAAAACTTGCACGTAGCCCCATCTGCAATATGCAAGCCTTGGGGCAAATGCATGCAAGGGCTTATCATTGGAGAGACTTGAAACCATGTTGGGGTAATATGAGTGCCTTTGTTAAAGTATAGTAACTTCGGAAGGCATTTCAGTTGTATTGATTGTATTCCCCCTTTAGGAGATGTATTTGATGAGATTGGTCATGTAAGAGTCATTGAAAGAATCTATGTAAACATCCGGATGTAAGTCGGGTCAATAGTATCCAAGTGTCATTATAATAAATATTTTTTTTGGTGTCTTACTAGACAAGTCGGCCCTGCTAGGTTTTAGGCCAAGTCAAGAGTCAAATATAAATAGGGAGGCACCCCCCTTCATTTGTACACACTTCCCTCAAACAAGTTTGCAAGAGAGAGAAGAAGAAGTGCACCAGGAAGAAGAGAGAAACAGTTGTCTCGGGTTTTACACTGCTTTGATTGAGTTCTATACTGAGGAAGTTTTGCAAGGTTTTCTCCCTTGTGGTTTCCCCAAGGAAAATCTTTGTGTTCTTTGTGTTATTGTGCTTGTTGTTCTTTCAGCGATCCTACTATTGTAAATTTTTTTAGAATATCATCCAAGCAATTAAGAAAATTTAACATGGTATTAAGGCCATCCTAAAAGGAGACACTACACAACTAGGGTTTGTCATTATGAACAAATCCCTAGACATATCAACCAGAAAAGAGGGCTCACTCAACTTGCCCCAAAAGGGCGCATCTTTCTGTGAAAACAAAACTGAATTCCAAGAAGTTTCAATTTTGGACCAGACACTGTTGTCGGGAAGAACTAGGGCTTTAGTTTTTGTGAGAGTCCATCATCAATCTTAGAAAAAGCAAGATACAGTCTAGCTCGTCCTGGGAAGGTGCATCTTTTCCATCACTCAGCCCTACCAATGATCTCAACTGGAAAATTAGGGTCTCTTCATCAAACCCTAGGTCATCTTGAAGAAGGTCAGCCAAAAGCAGTATTCATAAAGTAAGTATTACTTCTTCTAATTCCATTTAAAGTTATCATTCTGTTAAAAAGATGACAAAGAGTACTAAGCTAGATGAGAAGCTTGAGGGTGTTGAAAACTTTAGAGCATGGAAGTCTCAAGTCATTCTCATCCTAGAAGAAAATGATCTAGAAGGATTTATAAAGGAGGAAGTTGTAGAACCAGAAGAAGATGAAGTTAAGGTCAAATACAAGAAGGATATGATCAAGGCTAAGAGGATCATAGCTGACTCCATCAAAGATAACTTGATTCCTCAAGTATCCTCAAGGAGGACCCAAAGGAAATGTTTGATGCTCTATCCATCTTATTTGAAGGAAGAAATATTATAGAAAGATGACCTTGAGGAATCACCTCAAAAGTGTAAAGGCTCAAAAGTCAGAAACCATGCAATCATACTTCACAGGAGTAGCTCAAATCAAGGAGTAGTTGGAATCTATTGGTGATATGGTTGAAGAAGCATAAATTGTAATGACCATCTTGAATGGCCTTCCAAGAGATTGGGAATCCTTTATTCAAGGAATTTGTTCAAGAAGAAGGCTAACCAAGTTCCGATAGTTATGGGAAGATTGTGTTCAAGAAGAGAAAGAATAGCATCCAGAGAAGAGAAGCTAAACGAAAATGAGTATCAAGCTTTGGCAGTCCATACCAAAGGAAAGAACAAGAGAAATAGTTATGACCATCCTCCCAAAAAAAACTCAAGGGTTTAAGAAGCCCAAGAAAAAATTATCAAATTATGAATGCTTCACTTGTCATAAGATGGGACACATTGCTAAAAATTGTCCCATGAAGGTAGAATGAGTCAAGAAGAAGAAGAAAAGATCCGAGGCTCATGTTGTTGAAGACAATTATCAAGAAGATGAGGAAAGAGCTAAGGAAAATGAATATTCATGTGAAGAATATGTCTTGATCTCTGCACTCACAGGTCAAGTCTCACCAAGGAATGACACATGGCTAGTAGATAGTGGTTCCTCCAAGCACATGACATGTTACAAGGACTTGCTCTCATGTCTTGTACAAAAGGAGTCTGCACACAAAGTAATTATTGGAGATGATTATCAATATCCCATCAAAGGAATGGGAGAAGCCTCCTATAAGTTGGACTCTGTAAAGTCCATGAAGATGAAGTTTGTCCTGTATGTCACGGGATTAAAGAAGAATATTATTTCTATCTCAGCCTTAGATAATAAAGGTTTCAGAGTTGCTTTTGTGGATGGAGAAGTCCTCATGTGGACAAAAGGAAAAACTATAGATGATTCAATAGTGATTGGAGTTGAATAAGGAGGACTCTACAGATTAAAGGGACATGTAGATTCGACATTGATGACTAGTACCATAATCCACGTGAGCTATGGCACATAAGACTTGCTCATATACATTACAAAGCATTGCCAATTGTGAGCAAGGTTGTGATAGGTTTACCAGAGATTTAGATAAATCATGAAGGAGTGTGCAAAGGATGTGGACAAGGAAAGAATACTAAGAAACCCTATCCAAATAGTGACAACAAAGCAAAACGGATCTTAGACATTATTCATTTATATATATGTGGGCCAATGCAAACTACTTCATTAAGCAGGTATGTTTACTATGCTTCCTTTATTTATGACTACTCCTTCAGAACTTGGATCTATTTCTTGAAGAAGAAGGATTAAGTGTTTGAAAGGTTCAAAGAGTTTAAGGCCCTTGTAGAAAACCAGTATGAAAAGAGGATTACGATCTTAAGATCAGATAATGAAGGAGAATTCACATCAAGTGAATTCAAGGAGTACTGCAAAGAAGTTGGGATTAAGAGGGAGATCACCATTCCCTATAATCCACAACAAAACGGTGTGACCGAAATAAAGAATAGATCTATCATGGAAGCTGTAAAATCTATGATCCATGATCAAGATATACCTATGTACCTATGGGCAGAAGCATCCAGAACAATAGTATATGTATAGAATAGAATCTACCACAGTACCATTGGGAATAAGAATCCAGAAGAGATGTTTACCAAAGAAAAGTATGAAGTTAGTCACCTAAAGATATTTGGTTGTTCGATATACATGCACATTCCCAAGGAGAAAAGATCAAAGCTGGACCCTTGAGGAAAAAGGGATTGTTTGTAGGATATAGTGAGCAATAAAAAGATTATCTAATATACATACTAGGATATCGTCAAATTGAACTAAGTAGAGATGTTACTTTTGACGAAGATACAACTTTCAGAAAATCAAGGAAAGAAAAGGAAGACGAAGAGGAGCATGAAACTACCAGAGATGCAAGAGGTCCTAAACTAGTCAGAGACGAAGAAGAAGAACAGATTCCTGAGGATCATGACATAAAAAAACCTCAGAGACCTAAAAAATTTCCCAGTGAAATGATATCACAAAAAATAAGGCTCACCTGGGCTTGTGAAGTAATTGAAGAAGAAAAAATACATGGTGTCCCAGAACGAACCGTCAAAGAAAGAAAGAAGCCCAAGCCATACCCTAGTTATGTGGCTTTGATGTGTGATATCGTTGATAAAGAACCAACATGTTTTGAAGAAGCAACAAAGCAGAAGGAATGGGTATATGCCATGGTCAAGGAATACCAATCCATTATAAAGAGTGATGTACGAGAAATAGTACCAAGACCAAAGGACAAGTCAGTGGTATCGTCAAAATGGATCTACAAGACAAAGCATTTAGCAGACGGTAGTATAGATAAGTACAAGGCAATAATTGTAGCTCGCGAATTCTCCCAGAAGGAAGGAATCGACTATGGGGAGACCTTTACACCAGTGGCTAGGTACACCTCAATTAGAACCATTCTTGCCTTGGCATCCAATATGAAGTGGAAGTTAAACCAAATGGATGTAAATACAACATTCCTAAATAGCTTGATAGAAGAAGAAGTGTATATCGAACAACCACAAGGTTTTGAGACAGATAATCAGAAAACTCATGTATGCAAACTCAAGAAGGAATTATACGAGTTAAATCAAGCACCTAGAGCATTGTATGGAAGAATTGATGGTTTACTGATGAGTTTGGGCTTTACCAAGAGTAAAGCATATTCCAACCTCTACTATAAAGTTAAGGGTGATGGACTTATGATATCACTATTGTATGTAGATGATCTATTGTTAACAGGTGAAGAGAAGCCCATCAATGAATGTAAGAAGAAGCTCGCTGCAGAATTTGAGATGAAAGACCTTGGAATGATGCACTATTTTCTAGGTTGTGAAGTATGCCAGTATCCAGACGATATTTTCCTAAGCTAAGGAAAATATGCTGTAGAAATCCTAAAGAGATTTGGGATGATAGATTGCAAGGCTATGACTGCTCCAATGAAAACAAATTTGAAGATATTGAATGATGACTCTTCGAAAATAGTAGATGCCACTTTATACAGACAAATTATTGATTCTATAATGTACTTAACCAATACAAGACCAAATATATGTTTTGTTGTAAACACTCTAAGTAAATATATGGTGAATCCCAAACATATTCACCTAGTAGGAGCAAAACATGCGATGAAGTATCTAAAGGGGACTTTAGACTATGATCTCAAATATGGATCAAATAATGAGATCATATTACATGGATTTACATTTTCAGATTGGGTAGGAAGTTCCAAAGATAGAAAGATCACTCCAGGATGTTGTTTTAATTTGGGATTAGGCATGATCTCATGGTTCAGTAGAAAGTAGTATAGTATTTCACTTAGCATGGTGGAAGCTGGATACATTGCGGCATGTTCAACTTGTAGTGAAGCAGTATGGCTTTGCAAGATGTTGACAAGAATATTTGATGCAGAGATAGATGTGATTGATATCTAATGTGATAATCAGAGTGTTATTAAGATGACAAAAAACCCAGTGTTTCATGATAAGTTGAAACATGTTAAAGTTAGATATCATTACATCCGGGATATGGTACAGAAGGGAGATATAAATCTCAAGTATATTACTACAGAGGAACAAGTGGAAGATGTGTTGACTAAGCCTTTGTCTCATGTAAAGTTTGAATACTTTCGAGACAAGCTTCACGTAGTTCGAAAGGACCTCCCTCAAAAGAGGGAGTGAAGAAGATGGTAGAAGGATGCAATGGTGTGGTAGGTTAGCCTAGAGTAGGGTAAGTTTGTTCAGGCTTGTTGGCCTGAAAGGTTTAGTTATTCAAATGAGGCCTATTGATCCTAGGGGATTAGTATGTATGGCTAGGCCTGTTTAGACCAAAAGGGTTAGTAAGCTAGACACAGCTTATTGGTCCCCGGGAAGATCCATCTATATGACTATGCTTGTTGACTTGAAAGGGTTAGTAAGTTAGCCAAAATGCCCAGATGAATATACCAGAGAAATCACCAAGATACTGCTCCAAGATGGTTAGTGGGCAAGAGGTAGTATCAGTATTCCTATACTGATGTAGCAGGTTCAGTATTTTCATACTCATGTTGTTGTGATGTTGATGATATAGTTTCAGTATTCCTACACTGATGTAGCAGGTTCAGTATTTTCATATTGATGTTGTTGTGATGTTGATGAGACAGTTTCAGTATTTCTATACTGATGATGATGATGATGTTCCAACATCTCTATGCTGATGATGTAGATGATGATCTAGCATTTATTGATGATTTTGCTTTAGCACTAACATGCTAATGATGTCGTTGTTGTATTTACATACTGATGTTGTAGATGATGATTCAATATTTACATACTGATGTTGCAGATGATAATTAAGTATTTACATACTGATGTTGCAAATGATGATTCAATATTTACATACCGATGTTGTAGATGATGATCCAATATTTACATACCAATGTTGCAAATGATGATCTAGTAGTTACACACTGATGTTGCAAGTGATGATGATGACGAAGAAGAAGATTCAGTAGTCAAATACTGATACAATTCCAAATTGATGATGAAGATGTATGATGGTGTTTCAAATATTCCTATGACATATAGAGACTTACCAGTCAGATGTACAGTTGTGGTAGTAGTTGCTACCTTGGTTGAATACCTTCCTAGTTAAGAGGGAGTGTTAAAGTATTGTAACTTCAGAAGATATTCTAGTTATACTGATTGTATTCCTCCTTAAGGAGATGTATTTGATGACATTAACCATGTAAGATTCATTGAAAGAATCAATGTAAACCTCTGGATGTAAGTCGGGTCAATAGTACCCAAGTGTCATTATAATAAATATTATTTTTGGTGTCTTACGAGACAAGTCGGCCCTGCTAGGTTTTAGGTCAAGTCAAGAGTCAAATATAAATAAGGAGGCACCCCCCTTCATTTGTACACACTTCACTCAAGAAGTTTTCAAGAGAGAGAAGAAGAAGTGCACTAGGAAGGAGAGAGAAGCAGTTGTCTTGGGTTTTACACTGTGCTGGTTGAGTTCTATACTAAGGAACTTTTGTGGGGTTTTCTCCCTTGTGGTTTCCCCGGGGAAAATATTTGTGTTCTTTGTGTTATTGTGCTTGTTGTTCTTTTAGTGATCCTACTATTGTAAATTGTTTTAGAATATCATCTAAGCAATTAAGAAAACTTAACAACTCATCTTTCACTAACTCAACAAGGCTTGTATTCAATTTTTAACCCATTTTGTTGAGTCTAACTCATATCATGCACAAAATCGAGACATGAATAGGGTACTATAAGAGACACGTGAAAAATTTCCCCTTGTTGCTCAAAATAAGGCCTTCGATGTTCATTTTGTATCCCTATGTCCAAGCAAAGATTACAAGTACATGTTATACTTTGTTAAGGTCAATCCTCACTTGCCTACATTTACAACTTCTAATATGTGTTGTACTTTTGAAGTGATTAGTTGTGGCACTAATCAAAAGGAGGACTTCCCTTTTTTCTCCTTTTTTTCTAATATATTTATAGGAGCAGTCTAAACACGCGATGAAATTGTCTTTTTCCAACCACTCAATATAACAAGAGGGGAGATTAGCATTTTTAGCTCATAATTTAGTAGGAAACATTCATATTGATGAAACTGCAAATATCAAATATTAGTATTGCACAATTTGGTTGCAATAGGGGTGTTGAATCCATTCATGCATTAAAACATAATTCTCATATATCTAAAATTGCAATGTCAACAAAGGTTGCTTGGTTGGATTCTGATGATGGCAAAACGAAAAATGTCAAAATCATAGAATGTTTAGACTTCTTCTGTTTCAAGTCATGTAGAGGGTTTGTAGTTAATGTAGGTGTAATTGGATATGAACACATTTCTGTATGCGAATTGGATAGAGATACGCTGTCTTTTTCTATATATGAATTGTCGTATGATTCATGGTGCATTTGCATCCCACTGAATGGGTTTTCAATCATGACCATTGCATAAAGGGAGAAGGTATTAAGGGAGTATCCACACCACAACCCTTAAACATAGAATTGGGCACATTATATAGATTTCATGGTATTGATCACTTGACATGTTGTGTTGGAGATTCCTATGAAGTTTCTTCTTCAAAGATCAACATTCTTTTAATTTATCATTTTTTATTTTTATTTTCTTAGAATGCATTGCGGTTGTAGGACAATAATCATACAAATGGTTTATATGTTGGAAATTTCTATAATTGACAGGTTGTGTTCTCATAGTCCCAAACCCAAGGTCAATGATAGGCATGTACAATCAAATGATCTTATAGACCTTCACTCAAATCAACATGCTCTGGCTGAGATGATGAGTCCATCTTCAAACTAGGTGTAGTCAATATTATGAAATTTGCCAAAAATAGTTGCGATTATTGTGAACATCTATATTCCATATGTCACATCCCCGACCACCTAAGTAGTCTTTTAAGACGACGAGGAAAGTGCTATTTCTTATCATGATACCTAAGTTGAATATAAATTTCGATCCACACCATTGAATTCCAACTTCATAATGTACAAGGTGGATTAACACCTTAATATCAATTAAGGAGATACTTAAGCATCCCTTTAATCAATACCGGCATCTAATTCCACCTTCAATGGTTTAAGTATGCTTTGCCAACATTCGCAAGACGTATTGACTATTCCAATAATAAATAAGAAATCAGAACGTCAAACCGGCTTCCAACACGTCACCCCACCCTTATGACGCCGACCGTTGTACTCTATACATAGGGAGTCGAAAGTCGAAGGTCAGAACCCCGTAGATGCCTCCAACCATGTCTATTCCGACTATGACACTACCATTGTCGGAAGTCTAAAGTTAAAATAGTTAAACAAATTCCAACCATCATGTCCTTGAGCTTCTCAACTTTGACGCTTCCAACGTCGAAAGTCGAGAACACTAATTTTTCCCTATTGTCCCATATTCGATGTTAATCTCAATCGTTACTACTTTGATGCCCGTACGTAGGGCTTCAAAATTTGACATTGCAGGATTTGAACCATTCATGGCCTCATTGAGACTAATTTCTCTACTGATTCACCCAGTCAACACTGCGGCATCAACACGACACAACCACCTACAACCCAATCTCACACTGATCCCAACATCATCACATCGACATCGGTACCATTCCATCATCCACTTCTCCAACTTGCATGCTAGCCCCAATGTCGACCCTATGGCTTTAGAACGTTGACCCATCTGCAAACGCTGGCATTTCAACACTTAGACAAATTTTACATCTACCTTATGCTTTGGCTCGACTATTCAACCTTGGAAACTCTACAATAATCCTCCTTCTTTAGACGATTTTGACTGTGGGAATTCTGCCATGCTTCCTCTGATGAAGTGGATACCTCTAAACCATTTCAATGCGGAATTATGGCATGCATACTTGCTTTTTCCATCCTTGTCATGCCTCTACATATTCCATAACACTTATGTAATGCAACTATTCATGCACAACAAACATACAAATTATCTATTTATGCAATTTATGTAAATATGGTCTTTTCAACATAGACATAACAACATTAAATCATGCACACATATTGGTTTGTTTACAACTATGGACAACCATTCCATTAAACAATCTAAGCCATATAATTCAATTCACCTTTCATAAACATTCAACCATTTATCATAGCACAAAATCAACTTTTATAGGAAATAAAATGGAAATTCAAACACAACAAGGTACTTATCTTTTCGTTGAATCGTTAAAGCGACTGGATACGTGAGTGCAACGTTCCACTCGACCGTAGGTCTCTGTCCATCCTATATTATTTCAGTTGAGAGACCACCCCCGAGCTGGGATATGATGTCCACTAGAGAGGAGCTAGACATGCTCACTCATAGCCATAACCACAGTCACTCATGTTAAGCCAGTATCCTACTGGGGTTTTCAAGCAGTCAGGGAGTTAAGGGATGGGAATATTAAGCCAATGAGATTAACCAAAAAGCTACATGCATCACACTCAATTCAATTATCCCTGTACCCAAAACACCTACCACAACCAACACAAGGAGGGTCCCCTTCACTACTGCACAGTTCCTCAGGCGTCCCTTCCCTTCAGTGCTATTCAGGGTAGGCAGAGAAAGGTTTCGGCTACTAACTCTTAGATATTATTGCCTTCATTGGTTTTATCAAGCCACTCCATCCCAAAATTTTCCCTAGCTTCTGATTTCTCTAGATCTACGCTTCCAAATAACATTGAGTTCAACCACGCTGCACAATTCACAGGTTGCTACCCAATTGCAAGTCCAACTGCTCTCATTGCTATTGAGATAGTGCACGTGAGTAACACAAGTTGTGATGGGTATACTTTATTTCCCCCTTACGTACAAAGATTGAGTGGGGATACATGTGTGTGAATGAGGATGTGTTTTTCCTCCCTTGGTCTTATTTACTCGCATGAGGATGATGGAACACAATTTCATGAGGAAATTGACTTTTGGGTCAAGTAATCTAACTCATAGCATGTCGTACTCAATGCAACAATCTTTTGGAGGATTCCTTAAACTCTTGAGATGATTCCTCAGCTACCTTATTAAAACAACATTGAAGAACAGTTAGGGGAGTGTACTTGGGTAGCTACTTGCCATTTATGGCATATAGGTTCTCAAGTTGACGTTTGGAAATATTGGATTGGATCCCACAACCCCCTCACCTCTCCCTAGTGGACAGCAAAGCCCCTCATTCTCGTTGCCTCCATAGCCAACCTTGAACATTTATTTGTATTATGTAATCATTTACATGTTTTTATAGTTTCCATGGCTTGCTAACACATGGCCTACAAAAAACACCATACTTGCCTTTATAAATTGATCATTCACTAGCAAGTCCTTGGCCTTGAGCTCCACACTAGGAACTATACATTTGCATAAATACAACATTTACATTACCCGCATATATGTATATGTATATGTATATATATACATATATATATACATATATGTATATACACACACACACACACACACATATATATATGTATATGTATATGTATATACATATATGTATATATATGTATATACATATATGTATATGTATATGTATATGTATGTATATGTATATATATATACATATATGTATATATACATATATGTATATGTATATGTATGTATATGTATATATATATACATATATGTATATATACATATATACATATATATATGTATATATACATATATGTATATATACATATATGTATATACATATACATATACATAAACATATGTATACATATATACATATGTGTATATATATACACATATGTGTATATATATGTAGATTTTTATTTTTATTTTTATTTTTTTTCAATGTGGTTCACGCGCCGGCTTGACTGACGGGCTACATCCACGGAATAATTTATGGCGGACCCACCCGAAGGGGCCTCACACCCGCGGCCGCTGCGTGCCTAACCCCAAGAGAGTCGATGAGAATGGATCCCGCGACCTCACATGCTGGGAGGCCTAACTACGAGTACTCGACCGATTGATCTAACTCTTGGGGCTGAAAAAAAAATTAATAGTTATTTTTTAAATTAATAACATTTATTTATTTTTACTAAAAATTTTATAGGAATATTATATTTTCATTAAAAAAAACTTTTTTAATTTGATGATGAGTTTGTGTATTGATGATATTTTGTACCCAATTTGTGATTGATAATGATGACACTATTTTTGTTTTTTTTTTTATCTTTGGTGACATGTTTGTGTTTGTGTGTTCATTATATTTTGATAACTGATGATAATTTGATAATGATGATATATTTGTGTTTGTGTATTCATGATATTTTGTACTTTGTTTGTGTTTGTTGTTTGANTATATGTATATGTATATGTATATGTATATGTATAACGTGGGTCAAAATGGGGCATTGCACCATAAGTAATAATGAGATATTGTGATCTCCCCTAAAATGAAGAGACATGTTAACTAAGTTAACCTCCAAGAAGTAGAGTGTAAGGAAAAGAGGAGTATGATCCTTTGTCATGATTAATGTTTATGACAATGAAAAAAATCTCAAAGAAAAGTTGCTTTTCATCTAATGATCGAGTGTTAATAACCATGACATGCTTAGATTTATACTTTAAAGTAGGAAGAACTTAGACTCAATTTGTTTTTACAAACACTCTAAAATACAGTTAACTCATATATTTGTGGCACTTAAGATAAGGGTTGTTTATAGGGAAAGAAAAAAGGATCCAAAATCAATGGCTATCATGATTTTGAAAGAACCATAAATAAATTATAATCAAGCATGGGGATACTTTAATGGAGCATGCCAGGGCTTACTTGGTATGTGTGGAGCTGCAATACTACTTTTCTTAAACCATGTTCATTTATTCACTTTAAAATATGGGGCAGGTATGGCACAAATAACAAAGCATACATTTTTTCATTATGGATCCTTGTGAAATATGCAATTGACAGAGGTATCAAGGAATTGTTGGTACTAGGCAATTTGAAGCTCTTAGTGGACTAGTGGAATGAGAAATGTTATATTAGCAACATAGTACTAAGACCCATGTTGGACATAATTTTGGAAGCAAAATAATATTTTGATTACATTTATTTCTATTATATCTATAGATAATTCAATGTCAAAGCAAATTCCCTCTTTAAAGAGGTAATTCACTTGTGGGAGGGAGCTCTAATACTTCAAGAATTTAGAGAATATGAGGCCCTACCAATAGTTGCTTTGTCTATTATGTCAACTCAAATAATGTCTCTTTTGGCTCTTGTGCTTATGAGTGGTTAGTTATGCTTTTGCTTTTGTAATGAATTGTTACTTGGTTTGAAGTCCCTTTTTGGGAGGTTGTGGTTAATTTTTACAAAAAAAACAGGATCGCGGAGCAATAACAATAAACAAGATGCAAATATTAAAGCATAAGCACATTCCTAGAGAGACACCAATATAACATGGTTCTCCTAAGATGGGCTAGGTCCACACAAAAATTGCAAGTCCTTTATTATTATATTGTCCAACAAAAATGAAGGGATACAACCTATAGCAAACTTGATGCACTTCCTCTTCACTCTCTCACAGTCTCTCTCACACAATCACATATATTTCTTTACAATGCTACAATACAATACACATTCGTATTACAATGCTTCCCTTTTATAGTGGAATTACAATGGGAAAATACCACGGATCACCCAATACCATGGGCCCACAAACTGTTGGCCAACAAACATCCCCAAAATTTTTTTTACCCCTGCTAGGGATTCGTTGGCCCCCAGACCCCCGCGGGAGGGAAATGTCCCCTCACACTCCCTTGTTGGGACGAGTGTACAGTAAAACTAGCATACAAACATGAATGAACAATAACATCTTAGAATCAAGAAAATCAGGCTCCACAACCAACAAACTCCCACTTGGATATTGATCACAACAACTCCACCATTGTTGCACTTGCTGGACTATGCTTTGAACCTTAGATCTGGAAAATTTATCATCTTCACCTTCACGCTTGAACGCCAACAAAAACCGAGCAAGAACTCAATTTCTCTCTGGTTACTACCTTTGTCAACATGTTTGTAGGATTCTGACTAGCATGTATCTTTTTCAACTTCAACAATTCATCTTCCAAAAAATATCTTATGAAATGGTACTTGAGTTGTATATGTTTATTCTTAGAATGGAAGGATGAGTTCTTTGCAAGATGAATGGTGCTCTGGATGTCACTGTACAACCTGTTATTCTCTTGCCTCATACACAATTCCTCCATGAACCTTTGCTACCAAATCATCTCTTTACAAGCCTCTATAGGAGCAACATAATTTGCTTCCATTGTTGAAAGTGAAACAACCCTTTGCAGTTTCGAAATCCAACTCATTGTAGTAAAACCATACCTTATGGTTCTTCTCATGTTGTCTTCTTCACCAACCGTATCTACGTCAACATATCCTTGTAGAACAATGTCTAAACCTCTAAAACATAATGCATGAGAAGTGGTACCTCTCAAATACCTGAGAATACACTATACTTCCCTCCAATGCTCTTTACCAGGATTTTTCATATACCTACTCACAACTCCCACTTCATGTGCAATATCTAGTCTTATGCACACCATGGCATACATCAAGATGCCAACTGCTAATGAATACGAAATATTGGACATGTATTCTATCTCCTCCTATGTCTTGGGACACATCTCCCTACTTAGTTTGAAATGACTGGCCAAAGGTGTAATAATTGGTTTTGCATTCTGCATTCTAAACCTCTCGAACACCTTCTCTGTGTACTCATCTTGAGACAATGTCAATTTGTGATTTTTCCTATTTCTTATTATTCTCATACCAAGGATTTGCTTTGCAACACCCAAATCCTTTAGTGCAAATGATTTAGCTAGTTTCCTGTTGAGCACATTTATATCCTGCATGTTAGACCATGCAACAAGCATGTCATCCACATACAATAACAAGATAATATACCTTCCATTATCTAACCTCTTGAAATAAAGACAATGGTTAGAATGATGTCTACTATAACCATGTTTTGTCATAAACTTATCAAATTTCAAATACCACTACCTTGGAGCTTGTTTAAGGCCATTCAAGTGCCTTTTATTCAACCTACAAACCAAATTCTCCTTCCCTTTGACCTCATACCCTTGCGTCTGTTGTATATAAATCTTTTCCTCCAAATCCCCATGGAGAAAGGTTGTTTTTACATCTAATGGTTCAAGATGTAAATCTTCTACCGCCGCTAGACTTAAAATCGTCCTAATTGAAGTCATTTTAACAACACGAGAAAATATTTCCTCAAAGTCTATACCTTTCTTTTGTGCAAACCCCTTTACAATAAGTCTAGCCTTCCACCTCTTCTTTCCTTCATCTTCTTCCTTCAACCTTTAAACCCATTTATTATGCAATGCTCTTTTTCCTGCATGAAACTCAACCAAATCCCAAGTCTGGTTTCTTACCATTGAGTCCATCTCCTCATTCATGCCTTGCTCCCACTTCTTTCTAGTTTCTACCTACATCACCTCTTCATAACATTCTGGTTCACCAGAATCAGTCATCAATAAATAATATAGTGAAGGAGATAACTGTTCAGGGGGTCTGCTCAACATGGTAGGTCTTCTTACATTTGCAGGAGTTTGAGGTACCTGCTGCTGCTCTTGATTTTCTAGTACCTTTGGAACTTCATTTTCTTTGATTTCATCAATCACTATGTACTTTGTGTTTTCCTTTTCTTCTTTCTTTCCCTGCAATTATTTTTTGTACATAACCTTTTCATTGAATACCAAATCTCTACTCCTAATGATTTTGTTATTTTCATAATCCCATAAGCGATAACGAAAATCATCAACCCCGTATCCAATAAAGATGCATTTCTTGGATTTAGCCTCAAGATTTGTTCTATTTTCTTTATCAATATGGAAAAATGCTTCACAACCAAAAGTTCTCATAAATTAGTAGTTTACCTTTTTACCTGCCCATGCCTCCTCTGGAATCCCGCCATCCAAAGCGCTTGAAGGCCCTCTGTTTATTAAGTAAATAGCAATATCTACAACATCAACCCAAACTATAAGGGCAACCCTGCATGCAATCTCATACACTTTGCAAGCTCCATGATCATCCTATTCATCCTTTCTGACACACCATTTACCTGTGGTGTTCCTGGGACTGTCTTCTCTCTACAAATCCCATTGTATGAACAATAACTATCAAAC
The DNA here is from genome assembly GCA_001517045.1 of Pseudotsuga menziesii. Taxonomy (NCBI): domain Eukaryota; kingdom Viridiplantae; phylum Streptophyta; class Pinopsida; order Pinales; family Pinaceae; genus Pseudotsuga; species Pseudotsuga menziesii. The sequence goes on from LPNX010108963.1 coordinate 225,284, forward strand.
TCCTTGCTGGAGTATTCACATACATTATCAAATCTGAGACATTTCAACGTTTTTCCTATTTCATTCTCAACCAAATATTTCCACTTCTTAAAAGTAACAAACACAATAGATTTATGTCTAATGCAATAAACCCAAGTTTTTCTAGTTGCATCATCAATAAAAGTAACATAATAACGAGAGCCACCAAGAGATTGTACATGATCCGGTCCCCATACATTTGTATGCACAAGCTCTAAATTTTCACTCTTCTTCTGTTTCCAAACCCTGAGAAACTTGACTCTCTTTTGTTTTCCATAAACACAGTTCTCACAGAATTACAAACTTACTTGCTTCAAATCTAGAAGCAATTTCCTTGAGTGAAGAATTTGCATCCACTTCTCACTCATGTGTCCAAGCCTACGATGCCATAACACTGCACCTATTTTTTTGGAAGTGATATAGATAGAATAATTAGTATTATGAGGGCATAAATACAATGCACCTATCTTATCTCCTTTTGTTATTACCAATGCTCCTTTAGTGATCTTCCACCACGTTTTTCCAAACGTAGACAAAGAACCACTATCTCCCAACTACCCTATTGAGATCATATTTATTTTCATAGCAGGAATATGCCTTACATCTTTTAACAACCATTCATTTCCATTATTTAACTTAACATGTACCTTACCCATTCCAATATTTTTACATGGCTCATCATCCCGCAATAAAACATGTCCAAAATCACCTGGAACATAATCATGAAAGAATTTCCTATGGGGTGTAGCATGACATAAAGCCCCCGAATCTACTACCTAGTAATCACTAGTCTTTCCTAATGCAAGAATGAAAGCATCTTGTAACACATCACCTGCTACATTAGCTTCCTGAGTAGTCTCTTGCTGTCGGTCTCCTTTCTTCTTTGGAGCTCCGCAATATTTCTTCAAATGTCCTCTCTTACCAAAGTTCCAACTATCTTTCCCAGTCTAGACTTGGATCTACCCTTTATAGACTTGCTGCAAATACATAGGCTCCTTCAGCTCTCCCTTTATCTTCCCTTGCTCTCCATGGTCAACATATTACCTAATATATCGCGTATGCTTCTTCTTCACATTTCATCGCTAAGAATAACACCAACAACATCATCAAATTTAACAGTGTTTGAACCAGAGACAGAGTTACTTACAACCATGACCAAGCCATTCCAGCTTTCTGGCAATGAGCACAATATTATAATATCCCTAACCTCATCATCAAAGTTCACTTTTACAGAACGTATCTGACTAGTAATCGTATTAAATTCATTTAAATGGCCAGCAACAGATCCACCTTCTGACATCTTCATATTAAATAAACGCTTCATTATAAATACCTTGTTGGAAGATGAGGGTTTTTCGTAGAGATTAGTCAATGCACTCATCACACCCTCCATTGTCTTTTCTTTCACAATATTGAAAGTCATCGACGAACCAAGCACAACCATATTGTTCCTAGTGCCTTTCTATCAAGAACCTCCCATTCTTCATCCTTCATAGTCACATACTGTTTTGTTTTTCTGCCCAATGGTAGGTATAGATCCTTTTGGTATAGATAGTCCTCCATTTGCATCTTCCATAATTGGTAGTTTTGTCCATTAAATTTATCGACCCTTAACTTTCCTTCTTCCACCATTGCTCCCACTCGAACCATGAACCCTTCTTTCCTGCAAATTTACCAACCAAATAGACCTTTTGGCTCTGATACCAATTGTTAGAAAAACATGATCGCAGAGCAATAACAATAAAGAAGATGCAAATATTAAAACACAAACACATTACAAGAGAGACACCAATATAATGTGGTTCACCCAGGATGGGCTACGTACACACAGAAATTGCCAGTCCTTTATTATGATATTGTCCAACAAAAATGAAGGGATACAACCTACAGAAAACCCACTGCACTTCCTCTTCACTCTCTCACACAATCACATAAATTGTTTTACAATGCTACAATACAATACACAACCGTATTACAATGCTTTCCTTTTATATGAGAATTTTCCTTTTATATGGGAATTACCATGGGAAAATACCACGGGTCACCCAATACCATGGGCTCACAAACTGTTGGCCAACAAACATCCCAAAAAAAATCTTTTGGGGCTTCACCCCTGAACCCCCTTTCTCGGGGGCGCTACCCCCAAACCCCTACCAAGGATCCCCTGGCCCCCATGCCACGGGGGGCGATGGCCCCCACACCCCTCTACTTGGACGAGTGTATAGTAAAATTGAGGTACAAACACGACTGAACAATAACATCTCCAAATCAAGAAAATCAGGCTCCACAACCAACATTGATGGGGGTCTGTTATCTTGATATAACCTTAATGTGGGCTTGAAGCTTTAAGGTTTGATCACATATATTTTGATTTCACACTTTAAATATAAAATATAAACATTTTTCTTTTTGATAAAAACATTAACCCATCTATTTATAATGCACATTGAAAAAAATATATTTAAAAAACATTATTAAAACAAGCAATTACAATATACTTGCTGTGCCAGGTATAATAACATATTATTATATTAAATATTAATATCTTTTATCTAAAATATAAATTATCGATGTAAACATGATTGTTGGGTATGTTTTGAAATGAAAATAATTTATAAGATAAACATGTATTTTAAGTTTTATCACAAAGTTGTCGCTTAGTGTGATAATCTTCCTTATCTTGAATATTATCTTATCGTCAATGTGATGTCACATATTATCATGCTACAATGACATATTCATGTATTCCATTTTATATTAATACTTCTCTTTTATTATTTTTGAAAGACTCGTTTTCTTCTTCAAAGTGTTTATAATTGGTATTCTTATTGTTTATAATTGGTATTCTTATTTTTAGTTGAATTATTGTTTCTATGTCAATTCCAAGGTGTTTTTTTCCATATCGATACTCCTCTTTTATTATTTTTTGGATAACTATATATATTTTCTTTCAATAAGTTTATATAATTGTTATATTTTTTTTTAATTGAATTGTTAATTCTTAGTGATTGAATGTGAATTTATGTTAACATTTTATTTCACATTAATAATTTTATACTTTTTTGAAGTCCATTTATTGTGTTAATAAATATAAATTCATTAGACATTAAAATTGGATTTAAATATTATGAAAAAATAATTGGGTTGGAATTTAAAAATGAATTAAAACCCAATAGAAAAATAATAAAAGAGGTGTATATGCAATTAGTAACCCACAGGTGGAAGATGATGTAAAGATAAGGCTAGAACCAAAAAATACTATAACCCCTTATATCTACAACTTGCCTAAAATTTACAAAGAAAACAACCCACTAAGGCCCATAGTGAACACCATTGGTTCACCAACATAGCAATTGGTGAAATATCTTGCAAAGAAGCTAAAAAGTTTGGTGTGGAACATATAATATTTTGTCGAGAACTCCTCCCACATGGTCGTCACGATTAAAAATATTAAAGTGGAGGAAGAAGACATTTTGGTGAGTTTTGACATAGTATCCTTATTCACAAAAATACCTACATAAGGTATATTAAAAATCATTAGTGATATCATAGATGAGGAGACACCAAACCTTATAAGGGTGTGTCTAAAATCCACTTATTTTTTTCTTTTGAGGAGAATTTTATGAACATACAGAGGGAATTGCCATGGGTCCATGTTATACCATATAGTAGAAAATATATACATGGAAAATTTTGAAAAACTAGAAATCGAACCCTCGCCACTCAAACAAAAATTATGGAAGAGATTCGTTGATGATACAAATGTAAAAATAGCCACATGGGCGTGAGATCTTAAATGGTTTTGTAGATCATTTGAACAACCAGTCTGATAGCATGAAATTCACTACGTTGGAAGAAAACAAAAGTATTCCCATTATAGATTTCCTCATATCCAAATATGAGGATGGCTCGCTAGAACATAAAGTATACATGAACAAAACCCATAGATATAGATATATGCATTCAGATTGATGTAGGAGCATATTTGGCCTCAAGCGATTGGTATCGACCAAAAAATATTTGAAATAAGAGTCAGTAGTATTCTAGAATGAATAAGATGGCTAGGGATCTCTTTGCTACATAATTTTTCTATAAATTTGTGTTATTGTGGAACCAACCTTCGTGTGGAAACAAGCAGCTACAAAACTCCTTAGAAGAGGTAATAACCATGATACCACTTGATGCTATCGATCCCACATATCTATGAATCACATCACACACACTTTCCCACATGTCATATAATGGATTTGAAATCCAAAGAATGGTTTAAGGCGTAGGGGAAGGGATTCAATGGTGGAAATTGTTGAAGGACTGAACAATTTCAACTGTACATCTCCCAACCAAAATCAAATGAACGAATGAGGGGTTTAAAAGGAATTGATTGCTAAAGTGTAGGGTTTGTTAATCGAATGGGGAAACTATAGATTGTAGAAGAACAATAGTGGACCAATTGCTAGAGAGAGTAACACACAAGCGTAGAGAAACCAGAGTGTTTGGGTAAGGACGACCATTATTTGTTTTGAAAACCAATTGTAATGTAATCAAGGGTAGACAAAGAACCCTTGGGTTTTAAAACTTTTTGTGTAGTATCTGAATCAATGAAATAAAATCCAGATTCTTAAATTATGTTCCAAGTTCTCGACTATATGTTTTTCTTTTGTTCATTCCTATTTCTTAAGCAATCATTTACATTCATGCTTTAGTGGTATATTAGCATAGTTGTGCACTTTGATAGAGCAACACACAACTTATTTGGGGGGGGGGGGACTTAGAAATATCTTTGTGACTACATTAAGTGGCATCATAACACATTTCTTCCAAGGATTGGTTTCCCTAAATTTCTCCTGTAGAATGTGTTGACTCAAAACAATATTTGTCACCTAATATTAGCCTGCAAATTATTGCAAGGCCTATTAAATATTCATATATAATATTAATAGTTAGGTGGGAACCCTCAAAATCAAATATGATATGTCGATTGGTGAAAGACTATTTTGGTTAGATTGGTATGGTTATCCCATCCACTATGGTAGATTTTTTATTTGACAAGCCCATACTTTCATTTGTTTGAAATTGCAAATTATTTTAAAATAAGCAATAGTATGATTGGATTATAATGGTTTGAGATGAATATTATATCTTTACAATGTTAAGGACCTATGTCATTGATTGGACCTCCACCAAAGAGTTGGTAAATGGGCATAATATGTATTTGGTGCTAATATTTAAAGTTCAGAGCCCTATATCAAACATGATATATTTTGTTTTTATATAATGATGATATTTTCCAAGGCTATTTGGTTTATCTTCTATATATTTGGCAAAAGGTTTGGTCACATCAAGGTTTGACTAGAATAAGAAAAGGTGGTTTGGTATGTTGCAAACATAGGTTTGTCATGTCGTGGTCCTCCATATATTATATCTATGACTAGAAATATTGTGCCAAGCACATAATTCTTTGCCTTTCGAGTATTGCATGCAATTATATTTAATACGGTCACATGTTAAAATGTTGAACTTATATGGATTTGGACCTAGCAATGGAAGGTGGTGTAATGCATGGTGTTAAATGGATGGTATATGCTGATTTTTGTGGTTGCATACAAGAATATTTTTATTGTTCTTGGTAATTAAGGGATATGATGAGATTTGTTTCATAATGGCACTAACAGTCTCAACCTGTGTTTCAAAAGTTTGTTTTTGTTATGTGAGGAGTGTTTGGTGTGGCATATCGACATGGCTCAGTTGTAGCTCGCACATTGGTTGATGGTTGGAAAGTTGCTAAGGTTGAGAGCTACACAATCTAAGGTTGGCATGAATGCATATTGCAACATTGAATGTCCTAGTACATGATGAATTAATGCACAATTTCTTGAGTTTTCACTTGGCAAAATGTTTGTTTCAATCTTCATTTTGGGTTTTGTTCTGTCATTGCTAGTGTATAACTCTTGGAGGATTGTAATAATTTTCATTGCCCCTTAAGGAATATTTTGAGTGTTGAAAGGTATGTATTCTAATACTATTTTTCTATATCAAATGCTAAGTTTGCAACACAATTTATTATTGGCTCTATTTGTAATTGCAGTCTACTTGTATTCTTTCTTATCCATTTTCCGTTGAACGAAAATGTTGAACAAAAAATTCCATTTCAACAGTTGATAATGAATCCAATGTTTAAAATGATGTGGGTAATTGAAAATTGCTACAAAATCTTGGTTACAGTAAATTGTTCGGTCTCTACTAAGCATGGTTAACATGGTTACCCACCCCAAGATAAGTTCACAGTTTTGTGTTTGATTATACAGTGCTCCGCATTTCTCATTATTCACCTCTATTTGCATGCACTGTTGCTATGAAAATCTAAATTTGAAGGTTGAAGTTTGTAAAGACTTAGAGTTTCCAAACTGCTTTTATTCTTAGCAAGCATATTGGTATGACTGTTTTTGGTTGGAGTTGGAAATACGAGTCTCAAAAAGTATTTAACTGAAATAATTCGTCGCTTCTAGTTTCCACTCATATTTGAGCTTGTTGTTTTCTTTCAAAGTTAGTATTCAAACCCATAACCGTGCATTGGAAGTTCATTTACATTTGCTAGGGTTTTTATTCCCATACATTTCAGTTTTCAATAGTTTTGAAATAATGTAACTTCGAGAGATGTCATTAATGTAAATGGTCATGTAAAAGTCATGAGGTAAATCCTTCGTTGTAAGTCGGGTTAATAGTACCCATAAAAGATTAATATTAATATTATTTTGATTTTTCCTAGGTAGGTCAGACTTGTCAATTTCATAGGTCAGCCCAGTTAGGTTAAAAGGTCAGTCAAGTGATTAGTATAAATAGGGAGGATCCCTCCCTCATTTGTACACACACACTCAGTCATGTATTGCATAAGAGAGAGAAAGAGGAAGGACAAAGAAGGAGGAGGGGAAGTGCTATTGGTGTCTTTGGCTCTTATGCTAGGGTTTGGCCTCTCTCTCTCTCTCTCTCTCTCTCTCTCTCTCTCTCTCTCTCTCTCTCTCTCTCTCTNGTTTTGCTTATTTTTTCCCTTTTGGGTTTCCCAGGTGTGATGTCCCCAGTTTTGACCCCGGTTACATTAAAAGGTACATGATGTATATATTGTAATTAATCGTGGTGAGGAGCTAAAGGCAAAAGCCCCACCCTCGATTTGGTTGTGTATGTTTCAGTAATAAGGATAGTTGCCGATGGTATATCGTGCTATCCGACACATTATAGTTTGGCATCATGTAAATATGCACATCAATTAAATTAAACCTACAGCTAGCTACGACGGTGCAATGTTGAATGAAAAGGGCATGATTCCTAAGGTTAAGAGGGGGGGGGTTGTCCAACCCGTGGGGGGGTCATTGGGAGTTAGCCATGTGTCACCACCACCCCTGCTATTCTGTTGTTAGTTGGGGCAGCGATTTGCTGACAGAAAGATCACGCCTGCTCCCACTCTCCACGACGTGCAGATGGTCTGCCCACTAACTAGATCATGAGTCTGTTCATCTCCTCTCACACGAACAGAGTTAAAGGTTACACATTCCTTTGTTTGGGGGTTCGCCTTCCTCTTTACGAGCCGATTTCTAGTCTGTTGTGTTCATCCTCATGATCACGTAGAGTTTTGGTGCCTTTTTCCACCATTTCAGACTGTGTATTGTTCGGTTCTATCCATAGTTGTTTTAAGGCTGAAATTTCTTGGATAGTTCAGGGGGGTTCGTTCTCCTCTACCTCACCGATAGCTGGTCCGCAGGTTGGTTCTACCTTTCACTGGGGATTTATAGCCTGGGAGTTTTCTTTCCCATTCACGCAGAAGAATTGTTTCCCCTTTTTCCTATTTTGCGCTCCTGGTCGGATCGGGTAAGGTCTGGGGTGTTCATCACCGAACTGTGACTGTGGGCTGCGTCTTTTCCCTCATGTACAGAGTGGAAGTCTACTTTTCTCCCCCATTATTCTACCTGTGCAAGCTCTACAACGATGGTATTGAGGATCATTTGAGTGTTGTGAGTCCCTACACTGTGTGGGCGGTGGTTTCTTCCACTTTTTGCGTTGGATGTATCTTTTTCCCTTGCGTACAAGTTGACAGCCGGTTCTTTCCCATTTTCTTCCTGTGTGAGTTCTCCAACAATTACATTGGAGATTGGGTGTGTTGTGGGCTCGTGGATGTGGTTGGCTGTTGATCTCCACATCCATTGGCTAAGTTTCCCCTTGTATATGCTGGGAGTTTCGCCTCTCCCCTGTTTTGGGACTATGTAATGTTGCCATAGTTTTCATTGTGAGTTTGGGGTGTCGATTTACCCTAGTTTTGGGTCGCTTCTTGGTTGCTAAGGCTGCATACGTCTTTTGGGGATTGTTCCTGAGTTGTTTTGGCCACTCTAGGGCCAAGAACAACTCTGGAGTGTGGTTTGACCTGAACTGTGTTTCACCTTTTGTTTGGGGTTGTCACCCTATTGTCCTTGCCTTCTTTACAGAGTTGTGAGCTGTTTGTTTTACTGCGACATGCAGTGGTTGGTCTTCGGAATGTTGAGAGTAGGATTAGAGGCTAGGTTTGCTTGAGAAAACTGGTGTTTGAGGCCACTAGCTTAGCATTTAGCCTTTCCTAGCTCCTTGACGGCCTGATAAACCCTACTGTGTGGGCTTGGCTGATTTGTGTAACTTGGCTATGTGTAAGCCTGCTTTGACCCTTATTCCTTGAGGAATCATGCCCAGCTCGGGGGTGGCAGTGTTGCTGAGAGATTGATGAGCACGCTGGCCTATGGTTGGGTGGAACGTTGAAGCGACGTAGGTGGTTGCGGGATGAGTTCCTATCAAATGAGTATTGTCGTCCATTTTACTTCTGCAATTATATTTATTGATTAATGAATATGATGAACATGTGGCATGCTTGAATGAATGTATGTTTGCTTCCGCTATGTATATGAAGGATTATGCATCTTAGTATGTATTATGTTTAAGCTTTTTATTTCAGCATTATATGCCTGTTCGTGTTCATGGGGTTGTTTTCCCGTACGTTTGGTGTTAGTAACGTCCTCTTCACCGGTCAGAGGGTCGGGGACGTGACAGAATGGTATCAAAGCCAAAGGTTGCAGCATGGGTCTGAATGGGCCATGAAAGGTTAGATAGCAGAGGCAGGTTGCCTTCTGCCCAGCAAAAAAATAGAAGAAAACCTATGCATGACAAGAGAATTTTAGAAAATTCCTCTAAGTATTGGAATCATCAGATCATCGGAGGACTTAGTCTGAAGTTCCGTCGATGCATCGGATCACCTAGTCGGAAGACTACCCGACGAGGGACCCGTGGTAGGAAATCCACGAAAAATTGCCTAAGTGTTAAAAATTGTCGACGATCGGTGCCACTAAGATGAAGCGATCTCCGAAATGTCGACGAAGGTTAGTAGCTAATGCGTCCGCCATTGTGGCTACTTAAAGGACTATCCACCCGACGGATAGTTGATCTGACGGCCAATGCGGTGGAAGACATAGAAGAATTTCTGAAAATTTTTCTAAGTGTCGACTTCGTTGGCCATCGAAGCATGTTAACTGATGATGTCATCGATGAAGAGTGGAAGGTATTAGATGATCTTCACCGCCGTTGCGGATAGCTAGAAGACTATACTTCCGATGGATAGATCCTACGACCACCAACGCCGTAAAGAAACTTTGAAATATTTTTTGAAGGCATAAAATCGTCGACGAAATTTTGATGATGGAACCGCTGATGCGGCGGCGGACCTCGGGAGAAATTAGTTGTCCGAACCGCCGATTCCGTCGGTAGAAAATAGTTGTTGGGATCGTCAACACCACAAAAGAATTTAGCTGTTTATTAGCCTGCCATTGCGGCTGCCGTATGGACTAAAACGTCGATGCTTAGCACTTAGTGCTTTCGACTCCCGATGGGCTTGTGACCGCGAAAGACATAGGAAGAATGGTCGTTGAAATCGCCAAGGAATACAAGATGGAAGAGCTGATACCGCGGAAGACAAGGCTACAAGAAAATTCAAAATTTTCTCTAAGGCACGAGATCATCAGCCATCGGGAAATGATAGAGGATTGGATCACCGAGCGGAAAGGACTCAATGAAGGTGACCCGCCATTGCGGGAGCTTAGACAACTCTCCCACCAATGCGCTAGTCTCTCCACCCACCAATGTCGAGGTGTTTAATGTATAACGGTTCTGAGTTTCGATAACCTACTACAGTGGCGTGTGCTCAGGAGTACCAACACTGCAGAAGAGTTAGGGCTTGTGGAAACCACCGTTGCGGATGCCTAGAGGACTGAGTGTCCAATGCCTCAGTAGGATGCCGCTCCGATTGTCGATAAGATTTGGTCCACAGAAATTATAACGGGACTGTTGGCCACCATTGCAGAATGATAGACCACCGCGCACCGATACAGTGGAAGAAATTAGAGATTTCAGTCGCCGACACACCAGGAGATTAGTAAGGAGAAGACCCGATGAGCAATAGTTGACATTGCCGATCGGAAGCTCAGCCGATTCACCCATGGAAACTGTAGAGAGACCATTTTCCACCGTTGCGGCTACTCAAATGATTGTGCACCCGATGAACAGTCAGTCTTCTCGCCGATACAAATCGGAAGTCTAACCATTTTGGCCGCTGAAACGTCGGAGAGAAATAAAGGAACGGACCGTCGATGAGTTAGTTTATTTGACCATCGAGAAATTAGAAATATAGCCGGGAAGAGGTCCGATTGGGCCTAAGGAAATTTGAGCTTTTCGAAGAAATTTCTCAGTAATTTTTCAAGCAACTTTCAACCGTTTGCAATGGAATTTTTAGCAAATTCCAGTTGGTGTTCCAGTGGGTTTTGCAGTGAATTTCTCATTAGGTTTCTCAGTAGTTTCAGGGCTGAAAAGGAAGAAAATCCTGGGTGACTAAAGTTAACATTCCCAACCAAAATATAGTTGAAGTGGTGTGGTTTTCACACCCGAGGTTAGAATGAAGCATGTGGATAGGCGTTGGAAAGATTATCCACCAGGGAACAAGGGAAAGTCACCAGAATCTGAGTATGGAGCAGCAAAGTGCTAGTGATTGCTTGAAAGAGAATGTGCTACTGTCAATATGGACAAATCCGAGAATTGCATGCCTAGAGGTAGCAAGACCATGAAATCAAACCAACAGTTTTGTGGAAGAGGAGTTCCATGCGAGGATGTGGGGCTTGAAAAGGGGAAGTTTCCTTAAACCCTATCTGCTGATTATGACTACATTTCATAAGTTTTATACATTAAATGTATGAGGATATGCTTTGCATGCATAGGATATTACATGTACATTTATAATGAACCACTAATGATAGTTATTGCATTGGTGTTGGCATTAGTGGGAAAACCAACGACAACATGGACCTGGTTGAATATGTTGCTGATGCTGACAAATGTGACCAGCAACCCTCTGGAGAAAGGGATAAGGCAACCAGTCCATAATCAAAAGTTGGTGAGCAAATTATGCAATCTCCTGCAAGGGACCAACCAAATGGGTCATGCCAAGGGTGTAAGTAGGACCCATGAAGGTAAGAGTTGATTATGACAAATTCTAGGGAGTGGTAAAGGTAAGAGACCTCATACCATGTGGATATTTGAATGTTATACTACATTCATATAGAAAGGTGTCATGCCTGTATATGTTGATTGAGCTTAGTAGCCCAAGGAAAGTAAGTACTGATGATCTTGATTATAGTAATGCATCCTATAGGAAGTAGTCATGGTTAGGCCATGCATGGTATGTTGAATGCATTGTATTCCTGAATCAATGCAAGGTAGCATTGAATGGATATGCATTAAAAGATTTTATGAATCTTGTAGTTATGCATTGAATGGATGCATATGAAGGATGTGAGTGACCGATTGCATAAGTATAGGTGCAAATGTTGTGATGCATTGCATGAATTCATTGAGATAAGTGCATGTGCTATTATGAATAACTAATGGATGAAATGATGAATTGATGACAATTCTGGAACCATTTCAAGAGCTGTTATGAATGCAGGATAGTAAGTGCATGAAGAGGATAGTCATGATCAATTGGTCGCCATAAATGCTCTATGGATGGGCTAGGTGGTACAATGATACGCTTGTGAAGTAAGGAGTATCTAAACAATTCATTTTTAAATGTGACTATACCTTGTAAATTTCAGTATGCTAATGATTGCGTGAAGTAAATGAGTTTTGGTAATGTTGATGTGATTAGCAGCTGGAAGTATTTGAATTTTATAAATTCTGAAAATGCTTCAATGATTGTTGCAGCAATGAAAAAGTTGTATGCATCAAGACTTACCAAGTGTTTGGATGATTGAAGTTTAGGTTTCAGGTAGGTTGTTTGGGGCATGGCAAAGTGGGTAAGACCATGACAAAGACCGGAATCTACCATGTGAAAGAGCCAAACCTCATGAGAAGAGTCTCATGGCTGTGAAAATAGAGGACGCATTGGGTACACACTACAGGAAGATCATGTGTGATGGCCTGCAGGAGCCAAACTTCATGGGAAGGTTTTCCCTTATCTTGAAATGGGTTTCGAGGGAAACTCCATTGGACATTTTGGAAATGTCTCATCTGCACTACATGTTTGGTAAGCAACATGAGTGAGATGGCATTGATTAAGTCGGTAAGACATGTGTGGATATGAAATGTAAAAAGGAATTGGGGTGGAAAACCGAGGGACTGTCAACTCAGAGAAGGAAGCCCCCATTCCTCCTCAACAAAGGAATACTGCCCCAACAAATGGATAAGTCTTTTGTGACCCTAGCTAAGAATATGCATATTAGATTGTTAAAATTCCATATGCAGAACATGTTTTGATTTTATTTCCATTAGGACCGATTGCTTGAGTATGAATAGGACCTACATGATACACACCAGACAAGGGTGCACACTTTTTTGATGTCGGATCATGGAAGGATTTTTCAATGTTGATTACACCCTAGGGAGTGGACGCATTCCTAGTGTCTCAATACTTGATAGTGAATGGTGTGCAATATGGTTACAATTTTAGAGCAATAACGCCAACGAATATGCTTATATTGCTTGTGTTGTCAGGATAAGCAAATGTAGTTTACAGTGTGGTCTCTTAGCTGATGATTGGTTGTTGATATAAGTATAGGGGATTTGTTGACGGTTTGATAAACCAACGAGGGTTGGCTTGACTGTGCCTGATACATATATATATTTATTGCTGATATAAGTACAGGCAATTTGTTGACGGTCTGATAAACCAACGAGGGTTGGCTTGACTGTGCCTGATATATATATAAAAGGATGTTGTGAAGCAGCTTGCGTGCTGACCTAACATCCAAGTCCATAGGAGATCCCAAGGATTGCAAAGCAGAGCAGGATCCTGTGGACCAACGAGGAAACGCGCAATACAGATAAGTATTGGATTATTTTGCAATATTTTGCTTATGAATATACATGTGTATATGATTTGGTTATGATGTTTTAAGCTCTTGTTCTAGAGATAAAACCGATGAGAATAAACTAAACATGTGAATCTATTCAATGTTTGAATATAGGTATCGCGGGGAGCGAGGACTATGAGAGCATCCTAGGGGTGCATGTGGACATGCGACTACCCTAAAGAGCTCGGAATGAGTGGTAATGAAAAAAGGTGCTAGTAAGACTGTGAAGGTCCTAGAAGCCGAGACAAACCATGTGGGGAGGCTCCATGGTTGAGAGGTTTGAAATAGACCAGAGACACTAAGTGTCATGACCAAGAGGGATTGGTCCAGCATTCACGGTGAAGTAAAAGAGGCTGAGAGCACGAAAATCCACAGTGGTGGTGTGGGTTCTAGGATGGAATAAAACAAAGAGGGGAAAAACTCTTGCTGCTCTCTCTCGCCTTTTGATTATATATATATATATATATGTTTATGCATTGTGAAAACAAAAGGTTGTTGAATGCATGTATGACTGAAAATAGAATGTGTGTATTTGCTTAAAGTAAATTGTGAATGCTGGAATGGTTAATTCCCTGCCCAAGAATGGACATGAATAAGCTCATGTTCCTGTTGGGAAGGCATGAAAGATATGAAAGTCTCATTGATGAGGCTTGGACTGCCATGCCAATTAGGCAATTAAATGACTGATATTAATGCCTATATTATGCTTGGTCTAACAGAATTTCAATGATGCATTTCACGGGTGAGAAAGGTGAAATCCAGTGGTGCACATTAATCATGGCAGCAAACCAAAAGTTGTTGGATTTGGTTGGAAGTCTCCTTCAAACGATTGCCAAGACCCAAGAGAATCTTGGAGAGATGCTCAAGATACAGAAAAGGCAGAATGAAATGAACCACCATATTTTGCAAGACTCTATTTGTCTGCAAAGGGAGATGAAAAGCCTTATGGGAGCAATCGGTAAAGGAAAGGACGGTTGATCAATGATGGGACATTCGTCAAGCGATCCGTTAAGAAATGGTCCAGGCATGAAGACTCAAAGGAAAGTGAGCAGGTAAAGATGAAGCAGCCAATGACATGCTGGGAATGCGGAGGACATCATTTATGTCGATACTGTCCAGCGAGGGAACATAAAGAGGGCAGCAACCACAAAGTTCCCAGGCTTCGGTATAAGTCGAAAGCTGAGAACCAGTAGGAGAAGTTCGTGGAAGCCGAGGGGCTTGGTCCTGAACATACAAAGTAAATAGTTGAACGTGGGATGGATCTATAAAATTTTGAAATTTTGGATGTGCAAATTGTATATGTATTCCTATGTATTGGAACATCGAGGACGATGTTATTCCAAGGGGGAGGGGATTGTGATGTCCCCGGTTTTGACCCTGGTTACATTAAAAGGTACATGATGTATATATTGTAATTAATCGTGGTGAGGAGCTAAAGGAAAAAACCCCACCATCGATTTGGTTGTGTATGTTTCGGCAATAGGGATAGTTGCCGATGGTATATCATGCTATTCGGCACATTATAGTTTGGCATCATGTAAATACGCACATCAATTAAATTAAACCTACAACCAACTATGACGGTGCAAGGTTGAATGAAAAGGGCATGATTCCTAAGGTTAAGTGGGGGGGTTGTCCAACCCTTGGGGGGGTCATTGGGAGTTAGCCATGTGTCACCAGCACCCCCGCTGTTCTGTTGTTAGTTGGGGCAAGGATTTGCTGACATAAAGACCACGCCTACTCCCACTCTCCATGACGTGCAGATGGTATGCCCACTAACCAGATCGTGAGTCTGTTCATCTCCTCTCACGCGAACGGAGTTAAAGGTTACACATTCCTTTGTTTGGGGGTTTGCCTTCGTCTTTATGGGCCGATTACTAGTCTGTTGCGTTCATCCTCATGATCGCGTAGAGTTTTGGTGCCTTTTTCCACCATTTTAGACTGCGTATTGTTCGGTTTTGTCCATAGTTGTTTTGAGGCTGGGATTTCTTGGATAGTTTGGGGGGGTTTGTTCTCCTCTGCCTCACCAATAGCTAGTGTGTGGGTTGGTTCTACCTTTTGCTGGGGATTTCTAGCCTGTGATTTCTCTTTCCCATTCACATAGAAGAATTGTTTCCCCTTTTTCCTGTTTTGCGCTCTTGGTCAGATCGGGTAAGGTCGGGGGTGTTCGTCACCGAACTGTGACTGTGGGCTACGTCTTTTCCCTCACGTACAGAGTGGAAGCCTACTTTTCTTCCTCATTATTCTACCTGTGCAAGCTCTACAATGATGGTATTGAGGATCATTTGAATGCTGTGAGTCCCTACGCTGTGTGGGCGGTGGTTTCTTCCACTTTTTGCGTTGGCTGTATCTTTTTCCCTTGCATACAGGTTGAGAGTCTGTTCTTTCCCCTTTTCTGCCTGTGTGAGTTCTCCAGCAATTACATTGGAGATTGGGTGTGTTGTGGGCTTATGGATGTGGTTGGCTGTTGATTTCCACATCCGTTGGCTGAGTTTTCCCTTGTTTATGCTGGGAGTTTTGCCTCTCCCCTGTTTTGGGACTGTGTAATGTTGCCATAGTTTTCATTGTGAGTTTGGGCTGTTGATTTACCCTAGTTTTGGGCCGCTTCTTGGTTGCTGAGGCTACAGACGTCTTTTGGGGATTGTTGCTGAATTGTTTTGGCCACTCTAGGGCCAAGAACAACTATGGAGTGTGGTTTGACCTAAACTGTGTTTCACCTTTTGTTTGGGGTTGTCACCCTATTGTCCTTTCCTTATTTACAGAGCTATGAGCTGTTTGTTTTACTGCGGCATGCAGTGGTTGGTCTTTGGAATGTTGAGAGTAGGATTAGAGGCCAGGTTTGCTTGAGAAAACTGGTGTTTGAGGCCACCAGCTTAGCATTTAGCCTTTCCTAGCTCCTTAATAGCCTCATAAACCCTACTGTGTGGGATTGGCTGATTTGTGTACCTTGGCTATCTGTAAGCCTGCTTTGACCCTTATTCCTTGAGGAATCATGCCCATCTCAGGGGTGGCAGTGTTGCTGAGAGATTGATGAGCATGTTGGCCTATGGTTGGGTGGAACATTGCAGCGACGTAGCTGGTTGTGGGACGAGTTCCTATCAGATGAGTATTCTCGTCCATTTTACTTCTGCAATTATATTTACTGATTAATGAATATGATGAACATGTGGCATGCTTGAATGAATGTATGTTTGCTTCCGCTATGTATATGAATGATTATGCATCTTAGTATGTATTATGTTTAAGATTTTTATTTCAGCATTATATGCCTATTCATGTTCATGGGGCTGTTTGCCCGTATGTTTGGTGTTAGTAACGTCCTCTTCGCCGGTTAGAGGGTCAGGGACATGACACCAGGATAAATTGTTATGTACCTTGTGATTGTGTTTATTTCAGAGATCCCCTTTATGTTGTTATTATGAAAATGTATTAAAATCTCAAGAAGTTATAAATTAAGTAGTAGTAGCATATAAACTTAACATGGTTTCAGAGCTAGACTGAAAAGAGCAACTTTCACTCTATAAATCTCTCTCTCTCTCTCCTTCTTCGGATAAGAAAATTAGTGTTTCCTACTAAAGACGGAGTTTGGAGTGCAAGTGACATTGGGAAGCGAGCCCCTCTTAGGCACATATTTTGGCACTTGGATCGAAGTTTTTCAGTGGACAGATCCTCCAAAAAGTCAAACAACCAGAAAAGACAGAAAACCAAAAATCTAGAACTAGAACTAGGAACTACAATCCATAATTTCGCAAGTCCAATTTCAAGGGTTAAAGTTTGGATGCTTCAGAAATTGACTTTACCATCATACTCACCTCAATCAAGCTCATGTTTTGGTAAGTTCAATTTTCATTTCTGAGAAATTTCAATTTTTTATCATTTTTTGTTCTCAGGGACAAGATTCCTCCAAGCACTAAGCTTTCTAACAAGTTGGAAGGCATAGAAAATTTTTGTGCTTGGAAATACATAATTGGACTCATTCTAGAAGAGAATGATCTTGCAAAGTTTATCAAGGATGTTGTGCCGTATCCTGGAGAAGATGAATCAAAGAAAAATTACAACAAGGACACGATTAGAGCCAAGAGGATCATGTAAGATTCTATCAAGGATCACTTGATTCGTCAAGTGTCCTCTAAGCATACACCTAAGGAGATGTTTGATGCCCTAGCAAGAATGTATGAAGTAGTAAACATCAACTAGGAGATGCATTTGAGATCCCAACTCAAAAGTACAAATATGAGCACGGGTGAATTTATCTAAGAATATTTCACAAGGGTTTCTCAATTCAAAGAACAACTAGAAGCAATTGAAGATGAGATTGATGAACATGAATTAGTAATTATCGCTCTCAATGGTCTTACTAGAACACGGGATTATTATATCCATACAACTTGTGCAAGGAAGGAAAGTCTACATTTTGAAATCCTATGGGAAGAATGTGTTCAAGAGGAAGATAGACTAGCAAACCAAGAAGCACTACTTAGAGATGATGACCATGCTCTAGCTGGAAATACTAGAAGAAGAAGAGGAAAACCCCATTTAAAGAAGGAAACTCATAAGGAGTCTCATCCTCCTAAGAAGTTTCAAAAGAATCAAAAGGGAGACTACAAGAAAAAAGACTTCTCCTCAAATCAATGTTACCATTGTGATAAGATGGGACACATTGCTAGAATTTTTCCAACAAGAAAAGAAGAATATAAGAGGAAGTATAACAAAAGGTGTCATGCTTATTTAGCCAAAGAAGAAGAAGAAGAATAACCACCCATGAAGTTAGCAAGGGAATAAGTTGAATAATATGTTTTATAGATGGTGAATTCCTTATGTGGCCTAGAGGAAAATATCTAGAAGATGAATCTATTATTGGGACAGAAAAATGTGTCATGTATAGACTGAAAGGTCACTTAGAAGCAAACTTGATTCATGATGCCATAAGTCCATGTGAACTATGGCATAGAAGGCTTGCTCACATAAACTACAAATCCTTACCACATGTGAGCAAGGTAGTAACAGGTTTACCATATCCAAACATTGATCACGAAGGATTATGTAAAAGATGTGTGAAAGGAAAGAACATAAAGAATCCATTCCGAAAAAGTGACACCAAAACAGAAGGAGTATTGGAACTTGTTCACTCAGATGTATGCGGTCCAATTCCCTCAACATATTTAAGTGGGTATGTATATTATGTAACATTCATTGATGATTACTCTCGTAAGGCTTGGGTTTACTTTCTAAAATCAAAAGATGAAGTGTTTGGAACGTTCAATGAATTCAAAGCCTTAGTAGAAAATATTTGAGAAATAAAGATCAAGACGTGATCGAGACACCCAGGTCAGATAATGGAGGAAATTAAACTTGAAATGAATTTTGAAACTTTTGCAAAGATGTCAGGATTAAGAGGGAACTTACCACTCCCTATATGATCCATGATCAAGATATTCCTATGCACTTATGGGTTGAAGCAACAAGGACGATCGTATATGTGCAAAACATAATATTCCATAGTGCACTTGCGTTCAAAACCACTGAAGAGATGTTCACATGCAAGAAACCAGAAGTAAGTCATCTCAAGAATTTGGTTGTCCAATGTTTGTTCATATTCCAAAAGAGAAAAGAACCAAGTTGGAACCTTCTGGAAAGAAAGGAATATTTGTTGGATACTATGAGGTCTCTATACCAGGTTACCGCCATATGGAAATTAGCATGGATGTAATCTTTGATGAAGATGCAACTCTAAAAAAATCCAGAAAGTGCCAACTTGAAGAAACATATGAAGAAGTTGTAGCTTCAAGAGTTACTGAACCTATGGAAGAAGTTGCACATTGTCCTGGTGATGAGATTCTGGAATAACATGATATGTTGAAGCCCCAAGAACCTCATCAAATGAATATATCTCACAAGAGAAATCCATTCAGGGCTCATGAAATTATTCAAGATGCATAGAGGTAATTCAAGATGCATAGAGGTATGGTGCTCCTGAAAGCTCCTTGAGACAGAGCAAGAAGCCAAAGCCATTTTCTAGTTATGCGGCTTTGATGTGTGATCTTGTAGACAAAGAACCTACTTGTTTTGAAGTCGTTGTTGAAAACAAATAATGGGTAGAAGCCATGAAGGAAGAATACCAATCCATAATGAAGACTGATGCATGGGAAGTAGTTCCCAAACCATAAGGTAAAATCGTGGTATCTTCCAAATAGATATACAAGATAAAACATGAAACCAATGGAAGCATTGAAAAATACAAAGCCATATTTGTGGCCCATGGATTCTCTCAAAAGGAAGGAATCAATTATGAAGAGACATTTGCTTCAGTAGCACGATACACTTCTATTAGAACCACCATGACACTTGCAGCCAAGAAGGATTGGAAGTTACACCATATGGATGTGAAACAGCCTTTCTAAATTGTGTTATTGAAGAATACGTGTGAATAGAACAACCACAAGGTTTTGAAGTTGAATATAGAAAGACACATGTCTACAAGCTGAAGAAGGATCTATTTGGGTTGAAGCAAGCTCCAAGAGCTTGGTTTGGAATAATAGATAGTTTTCTAACGAGCTTGGGCTTTACCAAAAGTAAAGCTGGTCCTACCCTTTATCTCAAGGTTATGGATGATGTACCTATCATATTATTGTTGTACGTGGATCATTTATTCCTGATGGGTAATGAGAAGAGAATCTTAGAGTGTAAGAAGAAGCTCGCTGTAGAATTTGAGATGAAATACCTTGGCTTGATGCACTATTTTCTAGGTCTTAAATTATAGTATAGTAGAGCCAAAAGGAATCTTCCTTAACCAAGGGAAGTATGCAGTATAAATATTGAAAAGGTTTGATATTTTGGAATGTGAATCCATGGCCACAACCATGGATACAAATTTGAAGTTGTTGGATGATGCTGCATCAGAGTTAGTGGATGACACTATACAAACAAATTATTTGTTCATTGATGTATCTGATGAATACTTGACTAGATATATGCTTTGTTGTGAAAACATTGAGTCAATATCTGGTTGAGCCCAGGCATGTTCACATGGTATCTACAAAGCATGTGATGAGGTACCTAAAAGGTATGGTAGACTATGGTCTCAATTATACTAGAGATCATGACTTCAGAATATACGATTATACAGATTTAGATTGGGCAGGAAGTGTCTCAGACATAAAGAACACTTTAGGCAAATGTTTCACTTTGGGGTTAGCCATGATCTCATGGCTAAGCAAGAAGCAGCCCAATGTTTCTCTCGGTACTACAGAACCAAAATATATTGTATCTTGTTCCACTAGTTGTGAAGCCATATGGATTCGAAAGTTGTTATCAGGTCTATTCGATTTGGATATGGATTCCATCATGATTCTATGTGATAACCAAAGCTACATGAAGATTAAAGAGAACCCCATGTTCCATGATAAGATGAAGTAGATGAAATCTAGTATTTCTACATTCGTGACATGGTGTAGAAGGGAGCTATGAAGCTCCAATAACTAAGCACATATGAGTAGGTTGTAGATGTGTTGACTAAGCCTTTGTCTTGTGTGAACTTTGAACACTTTCGAGAAAAGCTTGGTGATCTCCATAAGGACTTCCCTCGAAAGGGGGAGTAACATTGATGATAATATGATATCCTGATCACAACATGTAGCTCAGTTAGGATTGATCATCCTTATACTTGATCCCGTAACTCTGAAAGAAAGCATTGTCTTAAATGTTGATCTTTGGATTTGATCTTGTAATTTCGAAAGGAAGGATCGTCTAAGATGTTGGTTGATGGAATTAATCTCATAATTTTGAAAGGAAGGATCATCTAAGATGTTGGTTGGTGGACTTGATCCCTTAATTCAGAAAGGACAGATCGTCTAAGATATTAACTGGTGGAATTGATTTTGTATTTCCTAAATGAAGGATCATCCATGTTGTACTTGATCTCATAAGTTTGAAAGGAAGGATCATCCTGTGCATGTATGTGTCAGATGTGATCAGTATTGGTGGATCGGAAAAGACTTGATCCCATAATCATGAAAGGAAGGATCATCTGAGCACCACATATGTGTTAGAATTAATCCTGTAATTCTAAAAGGAAGGATTGTCCATGATCCCATAATTCCAAAGGAAGGATCATGTTGGTTGTTAATACCCCTACCTCATTTTGTTTCCATAGATGATGTTGCTACAGCCTTGAGCCATTGATGATAATGTTGCTATAGATTTGAGATTTCAATGATGATGTGGTTATACCTGTCACATGTGGATGTTGATATTATTCTAGCTTTATGCTGATGAGCCTACCTAGTGCTGATGTTGTTGTTGATGTATCCATTTTTATACCGAATATGTTGATGATGATACTTCATCTTTGTATTGAATATGTTGAAACTTCATCTCTATACTGAAAATGTGGATGACGATGTTTCAACAGTTTCATACTATTGATGCTTGATGATGTTCCAGATCCATGTTGCAAATGATGATGCTCCAACTCTATGCTATAGATGATGATGTTCCAACTCCATGTCGTAGATGGTGATGCTCCAGTTCCGTTCTATAGATGATGATGCTCTAGCTCCCTGCTGTAGATGATGATGTTCCAGCAACTTGTTATAGTTGCTGATATTGATGTTGTTCAAAGATTTTGATGATCTATAGATGTACCTAACAATGTTCCAAATGATTTTTTTGACGATATCTCTTCCTCCCTCCTTTTGATGATGTTGTACAGAGCCACACCAGTTGTTGTTGTCAGTAGAACACCCTTCTTGTTAAGGGGGAGTGTTGAAATAATGTAACTTCAAAGAATATTCTACTTGTACTTTACATTATTATTATTCCTCCTTCAGGATATTTCATTAATGTAAAAGGTCATGAGGTAAATCCTCCATTGTAAGTCGGGTCAATAGTACCCAGAAAAAATTAATATAAATATTATTTTGAGTTTTCCTAGGCAGGTTGGCCCTGTCAATTTGATAGGTCAACCCAATTAGGTTAAAAGGCCACTCAAGTGATTAGTATAAACATGGAAGGTCCCTCCCTCATTTGTACACACACACTCACTCATGTATTGCGCAAGAGAGAGAAAGAGGAAAGACAAAGAAGGAGGAGGATAAGTGTTTTTGGTGTCTTTGTCTCTTATGCTAGGGTTTTCTCTTTCTCTCTCTCTCTCTCTTATGAGACCTTGTTCTTTGGGAATTGTACTATGATAATCTATATTGAGGACGTTTTGCTGGGCTTTTTTCCCTTTTGGGTTTCCTAGGATAAGTTGTTGTGTACCTTGTGATTGTGTTTCTTTCATAGATCCTTTTTATGTTGTTATTGTGAAAATGTATTAAATGCTCATGAAGTTAGAAATTAAGATGTAGCAACATATAAACTTAACAAATAGGGAATCAATGAAACTTTGAAAACCCCAACTGTGTAACCCACTTTCATAGTGATGATCATGACCAATTCAAGTAAAATCATGGTGAGATAAGGAAGTTTTTGAACTTGAATTATCTTTGATAACTACAAGTATTGTATTTCATGTTGGTTAGAATGATTACCTTGGGATTCAACAGAGATTCACTCTTAATTTCAACCTAAATCTATAACTTGCACCTAAAAATCAAGAGCAAAATACCTAGCCTATATCTTTCAAGTCCCATGCACCAATTTGAAATCTCAGGGTTTTATCTGGATGTAAGAGTTGATTGGTATTGATATTGAAGACTAAGCAAAATTGTTCTTTCAGTTATGGGAATTGTTGCATCTATTTGTTTGTTCTCCTTAGTGGTTGTTTTAAAATAAATGATACAAGGTTGGTGACAGACTATGCCATGAACATTGCATATTTCCTTTGAATTTATTACATATGCACCGAACAATTAGTAAGGGTTGATTATGAGATAGAATTCAAGCCTTGGAAGTTTTGACTCCTCTTCTCTTTAATTGAAAGGATATTGTTGGTTATGGAATCTATAGTGTTTGTTCATAATTGATATGTTTGATCGCGTGTTTAAAAAACAAAATGGAAACTCAGGCTACAATGAAAACATTTAACTTGATATTGCATGGAAAAAATTATGATTTGTATGCCTCTTATGAAGGTTGGTCGTGCTTCTGAGACTTAATTGATATAAAAGGAATTATGAAGGTCATTTCGAATTGCTACAAGAATTGATAATTTTTCGTACTTCAATTATGCATCAGTTTCTGAGCTTGATTCACAAACCTGAGATGAAATGACTGTTATGTGGAAATGTGAAATCTCATGATGATTGTTATGCATAACATGTTTGACTATTTGTAACTCAGTTTTGAATTGAAATTATTATGTATAACAAGTCTTGTGGATTTTATGTATTGTTGATTGAAAAAGATGATGCCCATGTAGCTTCAAATGTTTGTATGTAAGTCATAAGGACTATTTCATGCCTATTTGTTTAGGGCTTGATCAACGTTTGAAGAAATAAGAAAACCAAAGGTAGTTGAGTAGCAATGAATTTAAATTGCATGTCAACACTGTCAAAATAGTTGATTCTTAATATTGTAGGAGCGCATTACATGCTGTTGGTGTATAAGTTAAAGGTCTACTATTTAGGTAATGAAAATGTTGATTATCCACTACATTCACACAATTATAAATGATATTGTTGCATGGTTTTCTAGCAGTACTTCATTAATCAGTGTTCATTTGAATATGAAGTTTGGTCTGGTTGTGTTTGAGGAAAGTGAAAATGGTTGTTTTATCACTATAATATTGGCATGTTTGGATGAAAAAATAAGTGAAAGAGCAAATGTCAATTGTTGGCAGGCGGTTTTGAGGAAGATTAGCTGTGCAACACCGAGGGTGATGCTCAAGGTCAAAGATGGTGCGCAAGGCGGAAGATGATGCATAAGACGGACGATGACGTGTAAGGTGAAAGATGGCGCACAAGGGGGAAAAGTTGACAAAGAGTCAGCTTGGTCATAATTTTGTAGGATTTGGTCATTATTTTGTAGTTTTTGGTCCAAGTAGTTAGGAAGTTGATCTAAGTGGACCATTTTATAAAAGGCGCAAGCCTATAAGTAGAGATAGGATTGTAATGTTGAGAGGCTTTTGGAGATATCATATCTATCTTGGAGAATCTGAATCTTATGTTGAATTGTGCTCTGCGGAAGACTGTTGTTTGTTTTGTTGCAACTGTGGAGATGTTTTGAGAACCTGTGTTTTGATGCACTATCACATGATATAGTTTTGATGGAAACACTATGTTTTATCTCTTTTTTCTTTCCTGTTTTCCCTACGATGTGATGCAAGTGAATTGATACCGTAGTATGATGCTTCTTTCTGAATGATGCGATGTTTTTATGTTTAAAATCATGTTATGGTGGTCGATCTATTTATCAGTAATTGTATTGCTGTGATCTGATGATCAATGGTATGGATTTGCGATAAATGAACCAATGCTGGGATCTCTGAAGTAATGTTGCGATAGTTAGATAGTAGATGCACAAACCCTCCTTCTTATTTTGGAAACATGGTTCCGATAGTTCTCCCTTTGACACCTCGGGTGAGACCTCATCTGCTTTGCAGGTGTTGCTGGACAGGGTAAAACCTATCTAGGCCGGTGCTCAGGGAGATCACCGAGTTAAGGGTTTCAATAGAGAGTGAATCCTTGTTAATGGATCCATGTCAACAAATGATTCTATTGTCCAGAATTTAGTGCGAGGAGAAGGAGGACATGTTGCGGCATCTGACAAGATCAGAGATTCAAGATTGGTTCGATCAGAATGATCAGGAATTTGCAGCAGAAGAGAATCAAAACCCTGGATTGACGACATAAGAGTGGCTGGGAAGGTACTTGTATTATGATCTCCATGAGTACTTCTTCTCTGAGTTTATGATCATATTGTACGAGTGGTTGGCGCAGTTGACCTATTGAAAGACAAATTTTCAAGGAGGTGAACCCAATTGCTGGACCCCGGAGTTGATCCAACAGCTGCAGGAGGTAGATAACAGAGCGTCAAGATCATTTGGTCTCCAGTGCATCTTAGATTGGATAATCAATAGAAGGTAATACCATTTGGATGGATGGTAGCGGTCCCTGTTGAACTGGAGGGAATTCACACTTTTGCAGACTTTGAGGTCATATAAATCATCAACGACACCAATCCCTATTCATCATTATTGGGTATTGATTGGGATATTAAGAATCAAACCATTATTAATTTCAAGAAGAGAATACTGCCATTTGAGGATTTACAAATGAGAGTAATTGCATCGCTATGTTCTTTGGAAGGACAAAGGTAGATAGAACCCGTTAGAGGAGAATATGATGATGGTGAGTTGGATAACATTTATACCATTTCTTCCAGAATAGATGACTATGTTAACCCTACTATAGATGGCACTTTATTTGGAGAAGTGTTTTCTCATGTACAATTGATTCGAGCGAAGCTTTGGAAAACTAGCAGAACAAAATGCATGAGTTTTCAATACGAAAGTGTGTCCGGGTTACTAGATCTGTACGTTGGGTTGGAACAGAGGTGCGTGACTTACCCACCTATGAAGGGTTACCCAATCTTGATACATTTCTGAGTGAATTTGAAATTAAGGTACTAGAAAACAATGTCTATTGGACTTGGGTGTGGCCTTGTAAGCTACTCTAGTAGTAAAATGTCTATTAATGCTTGTAGTACAATGTGGAAGATTGTACCTAAGAAGGAATATGTACACATGTTCATACACATCTTAGATACGATACCGGGAAATTGGTATACGTCGCTTGAGTTGCGATGAGGGACTGTAGAGTGGGATGATATATCCAAAAGTTTTAGGCAAACATTTAGTTATGAAGATGAAATTCCAAAGATGGATGCAACCTTGCAGGTGAACAAAGCTAAGATTTTTGTAGAAATACTAGTGCAAGTATCTAATTTGTCAAAGTGGACTAGGATAGTTGAGAACCTGATGGAATGCTTCTGGAGAACTTGAAGATGATGACCCAAGAGATATAAATATTCCAGAGTCTAAGGGGCACCGAGCACTAGAAGAACCAAGCATTTTTGTCTAACAAATTCTTAAATCCACTAAAGATTAAAAAGGTAAATATCATTTCTCCTAAAAACCCAAAATTTGCAAACATTGGTGATTAATGGGATGATGAAGTAATAGGAAATATTACAAACTTACTACATGAATTCCAGTATTTTTTCCCTACAATTTTTTTTGAGATGAAGGGGTTGTTAGACACCTTGGAGAAATGAATATCTGTTGATGGCTTCTTCTCTTCCATGAATTTGATTTTGAAATTGTTGTCAATCTAGGAAGGATGATTAATGCATGGCCTGATCATCTGTTGAGGTTGGAAATAGGAGAGGAGCTGACCAATTTAGATGATAACCTCCCATATGCACAACCCTTTTCAATGAAGATGGTTGATAAACGCTATGAAGATATTGTACCTTTTATAACTGTAGAAAAGGCACTAGATAAATATAATACGGTACAAAAGAAGCAACTCATTGTTAAATATACAAATTATCAGTTGATAGCTAGACAACTATATAAGTTGGGACCTGATGAGATTTTGCGTCGTTGTGTTTTGAAGCATGAACGGCTCATGATCTTAGATGAAGCTCGTGATGGGGTGGTAGGAGGCAACTATGTAGGGAAATAAAGTCCTTGAAATATATTGTGGGTTGTATTGTGGTGGCCTACCTTGCATCAAGATGCATATGAATATTGTAAAAGATAAGACATTTGTCATAGGACTAGGAAGTCGTTGAGGTGAGATGAAAATGACTTGGGTACAACAAGTGACATTGCAGACCTTCAAGAAGTTTTCCATGGATTTTTTAGGTCCCATCAACCCACTAGGGAAAAGGATTGGAGTTAGATATATCATCATTGTGATAGAACACTTAACAAGATTGGTTGAGGCTTCCCCTATAAAGGATTGCGTCGCTACGACTACTGGGAAGTTCTTGTATGAGAACGTAGTCACTAGGTTTGGATGCCCTCAAGTTCTACTGAGAATCGAGGTACTCACTTTGTTAATAAAACTTTTGAGGAACTTACAAAAGAATTTTAAATTTATCATAGGAAGAGTACACCTTATCATCCACAAGTGAATGGGACTGCTGAAGCATTCAATAATATTATAGAGCATGCTTTGACTAATGTTTGCAATGTGAATTGTGATAGTTTGGATTTGAAAATACCTGCAGTATTATGGGATAGCTTAATGAAATGCAAGAAAATAACATGTCAAACACCATTCAGGTTGGTCTATGGGAAAGAGGTTGTTATGCCTATGGTAAATTGTACCAAGTTTAAGGATTTCTGCACTCACTGGTATTTTTTATACTGGTGCTGCCTAAGAAAGGTTGTCGCAATTACTCCAATTGGAAGAAGATAGCTTTATTGCGGGATTCCTACAGTAAGTGCAAAAAGAAAGATAAAAATCTTGGCATGACCGCCATATCTGGGAAGTAATTCCAATGGGGGGACATAGTTCTCATCTATAACAACAAGTTTTTGAAACATCTTGGTAAGCTTCAAACACATTGGTTAGATCCATATGTCATTAGATATGTCACAGAAGGAGGCACAATTCATCTACAAATGTTAGATAGTCATCCTCTGAAAGGACTGGTTAATGGAAGTCAGCTAAAACCTTATAAGGATAGTCGGGCATTCCTCCACTGAAATTGTAAATATGCATGCAAATTTTTTTTTTATCGAAGTTATTGAAGTGTCTGCCTGTTGAGGTATTGTTTTGTCGCAGTTAGTTGGGGTAGTAGCATATATACTTGTGTAAAGTAGATCCCAAAGTTGTCAAAGTTTGTATCTTGCATTAGAGGAAATTTAAATTTAAAATGGGCCTTCCAAAAATAATGCAAATTCCATGTAATCATGTATTAGCCAATAAAAATGCTTTAAAATTAAAAAAGGGAGCACCTCTTAAACAAAATTTTAATATAAATTTGGGGATAGGCATCATAAAAAAACTACTTTTTTTGTTCGTATTTTCAATATAACTCCCATCATCATCATGTTTTTTCAAGTATTTCTTGTTTTTGGAGTAGCGGGGCCCTTCAAAAGTATGCCCAGTTGGTACTCCTTGGATGCGGAATTTAATTCCGCATCCAACATCTCTCTCGATCGAAATTTGAGTAAAAACACACAAAGATATGTCAAAAATACAAAAAAAAAATAGTTTTTTCTTTTCTTCCTCCAAAATTAATAAATATTATTTTATTAGTTTAACTATTATTTTATTAATTTTCCTTAGGAGGCCCATTTTGAGTTGAAATTTACTCTAATGTCGGTCTTGAAACTATGTCAGAGTTGGAATTTGTCGCAGTTGATCCGCGTCGAAGTTCACATCCCATTAAATTTGTAATTAATGAACATTAAATGACTACTTTTTAAGGAAGAAGTAGTGGCAACATTAGTGGGAGCCTGTCATAAATGTTTGAAAAGGCTCAAGTGTGTTCACAGATTAGCAACCACCCTCATAATCATTTTAAGGGTATGGTTTTATTCATTGAACATTTGGTAGAAAAAGCTGGGAGCATGTGGTAATCAATTAAAAAAGGCATTATGCTCACCCGATTGAAAATCATTGTGTTTAAAAGTTGAATATTGTTTAGCAAGCTAGAGTTCTTGGAGTCATTCAAAGCCGAGTTCCCACAGTGAATTGTAAGCATGGAGATCGATCTTTCTAGCACTAGCGATGTCTGGGGGCCTGTTTTGGAGTTGCATGACCTTGTACCAATTGTCAAAGAAAAACTAGAGGCGATTTCATTGCAGATTCTAGTAAACCTGCAAAGGAAGAAGAGAACCTCGAACCGCCCAATGAATATAGAAGAACACATGAAGGCTACACATGATACTAAGGCTTATGGATGATGGGTCTATTGCTACCTAGGCACATTCCACAAAGGAAAATTGATGCACCCCATTTCCGAATTATGAAGAATGTGAAGTATATGCTAGTGGCACATCTCATTTCGAAGGGTGTTCAGGTGTTGGGGAATATCTTGCCCAACATTAATAAGTTATCTTATGCTGATAATGACTTGATGAAGTACCCAAAGTTCAAGATGAATATTAATTACATGGACTTTGTATGTATGGATGAGGGTGCCTCGATCGAGCTGGTGTCTATGGAATGGGCTCGGGGATTGTAGAGCTTAGGTATCATGTCCTTGATGCACTTACCACATTTTGGGTGCAACATGGAGGTTAATGCTTGCGTCAAAAAGTTACTTGTTTGTTTCCATGGTGATTTTTTGTGGCTAGATATGAAAGTATATGTGGATGCCAACTTGATTACTCAGATTACAGGGCTACCCAAGGCTGGGGTGGACCCTGCACAATTCTTTGTTGGGAAAGAAAAGAAAAAATATTTAGCCACCAGAATGAAGGAAAAGTATACTACGTTGCGGAACAAGAGGGGGTTATACATAATATCCTCCAATGACTAGTCTATTTGATTTGCAGCAAAGGCACTAACAATCAAAGTTCTAAGAAATATGCAGTCGAACCAAGTTACTGTTAGTTATAGCCGCAACCGCGGTGTGTTGTTGGTGTACAAATGAGCTAGGTGACCTTTCTACTGACAGAGCTTCTTACCGATTGCGTTGAAACCTAAGAGAAATGTAATCCTTTTTTCTATTTGTGGATTCTTATTTTAACTTCTTTTGTTGCATGGGAAGAGCCACCCAATTACCAGGGTATGGAGGTTCTTGTCCCTTGTTGAGGGGCACAATAAGCCAATTTGATGTTCACTGAGAATAGGAGAAGGAAATAAGATAATAATGTGGAGTTTTACATGCATGCAGAGACACTATGACACAATGTTGAAAAGATCCTGTAGTTGGAGGCCTTGATTGTGTCCTTTTACAGGAACGCCATGAGATTTGCAGCGGGGACTGCCATATTTATATCTAGGAAAGGTAAGACCCACATAGGTAGTGGTTGAAAACTACGTTTTGATTGACAAATGAAGAGGTTCGTTTCATTGTTCAAGCCATATGAGTAGAAAATACTTGTTGTCGATGATCAACTATTCGCCAAAATGTCCCATATAGAGTAATGACAGGAGGAAACATAAGAACCACAACTATAGATTACCCCTCCACCTAACGAAGCTGAAAATCCACTTAGTTCACACCATGGAAGTGAAGAAGAGTCAAGTCCCACCTCAAAAAATCCTGAATTGGGGGAAAAGTGTAAGTCTGCTACTTTGAAGAAGAAGGGGAAGAATAAGAAAAAGGGTACAAAAAGACACAACTGCGACTGGGTTCATTGATGATGACTTCAACATGCTGTTTGATAGAATGGCTGATGTTGTAGAAGAAAACTAAAGGCTGGCAGAAGAATGAGTTGTCGAGATTTTTGGGCATGTGGCTGAACTCCTCATTTTTGTCAACAATTCAAAGACCTCTAGATCTCAACCATTGAGAGAAGACCCAATTTGTAGGAGGAACCACGACAATCAGAAGCAGGGTCATATACAGAATGCACAAAAGAAGCATCACATCTTTGACGAGCCACGTAGTAGAGTTGATACCCAAATATTTGAATTTCGAGAGTGTATAAATGAATGAGGGAACACATAACCTCAGTTTCATTGACTTGAATATGTCAATCCTTCCTATATTTATGTTGCATAACTTTTAAAATATCAAGGCCATAGAGGAAATTAAGATCCATGAGGATTCCATGTATGGCATGATGCAATTTTTTAGGACTCGAGCTACTACTTTGGAAAATTTTTAGGACTTGAGCTACAACAAAAAACAATTACTTATAAAACAAATCCAAGGAAAAATGAATGAAGCAAATTCAATTTATACCCGTGGGAGAGTGATGGCCCATTAGACTCACTAGTAGTGCTTCAATCATAAATTATTTGTTGCTCATCCAATTTGAGTGATTCCAAATCCAAATGAAAGTAAATTTACAGGTATATGTCCCTTAGAAATAGGTTTTAAAAATTCTGTGTGATGATATTCCAAATTTTCTCAGTAACAACCTGCATGACAAGGTGTTTTTCGAATTTTGGACTAGACCAACAGTCACGGTTTTAGGTATAACTTTTTTGTTTGATAAAGGATTGATGTGATTCCAATTGGAGATGAAGTTAAATTCATGTAGGGATATGCAATATAAACAAGTTTTGAATCCAATAATAATTGATGGTCCAAATAGGCCAATGAAAAGTCTAGGAAACAAAGTTTTAGGAATGCTGATTTGTGATAGGCAGTGGGTATTTTGGTCATAAAATTTGCGTACGATATCGGAATTGAATGATTCAAATTATGTTGTAAACTAGATTCATCAGGGAAAATACAAATGCATTTAAAAAAAAATATTTATCCAATAATGCATCCAAAAAGCGACTGTCCCAGCTCTGTTTCTAAGATACTTGCTTGACACCCCGTTAGTATTTTGACCATAAATTTTTCGTTTGATGCCCAATATAAAAAATTCAAATTGGTTTGAAAAATAGATTAAAAGGGATACTTGGGATGTAAGCATGTTTAAAAATAATTCCATTTGGTCTCCCAAAAACAGACTGTCCCGACTGTGTTTTAGTAAAAATTACAACCCAAAATGCCACAAAAATCCAATAAATGAAATTTGGCTCCTAAAAAGTGACTGGAATAGGTGTGAATGTTTTTAATGATATAAATTTCAATAGAATGCACACCCATACCAAAAAAATTTCAAGCATTGAGTACCTAGATTGACTTACAAAATGTGTTGTAGCAGTAGCTGCAACTCTTAAAAATGATATAATGTTTGAAATAAAGCATGTGCATTTTTATGGATGTGCTATATATAAATAAAAACTAAATACATACCATAATGATCACTCAAATTTCAAGCTTGAATATTTCCATAATCGTTTGGCTCCTTTTCTCATGGAGTCTTTATTCACCAATGCTTCCTTCCTCTTACTAACTTCCTAAAAAAGAGAGATTAGTACTATGGGTGGCTTTTACTGCACCATGTGTCAAAGAGTTCTTATTCAAAACAAAATGATACTATATATGCATCCTATACCTAAGGTGAAAATTTGAACGGGATTTTATCAGTGATTTTCATTTTCAACCATAAATTCACCTCACTCAAATCTTCAAGCAAAGTTCATGTCTAGCGGTTTCACAACTAGACTTATTGTTTTCTTATTTATTTACAATGTCCTACATTACTTGGAAATAAAAAATTCTTCTCAAGTGTAGGAGAATTTCTAATGGAGCCACTTTCGAAGAAGTGACTCAAGTATGCTCATACTCCCAACAGAAAATGTAACTTTATGAATGCTAAGATATGAGAGATTAAATTCCCTTGAAATAATGGTGCCAAGAATTGTTGAAGTATGGAATGATGATGCAGACCAATGAAAGATTGAAACTAAGCTTCAATATAGTCTTTGTTCCATTGATTTCTCCTGGTTGTTACACCATGAAGTGCCTTATTAAACTGATCTTCCTAAATGCATAAGAGATTCAGATCTAATGATGTGAAGGATGCTTCAATCTTTGGTTCAAATTTATGTTCTTCATAAAATGGCTTGCATCTGGTCACTAGTTTATGAGAGAATGAGAAAGCATCTATAAAAATCATCACCCCTTATGAACACGTCCACCCCCAAGTGCACCATATTGTCATTCCCCACCTTCCAGGTCATCCCAACACCTACCCAAGGGTATACCTTCATAAAACCAATCCAAAAATCGGAAGCACTAGGAACTGCTGTGTTCCTAGAACAAATCCAATGAACCAAAGTCACACTTTTTAAGTATTTGGCATGTAAAATGTCCCTCCAAATCCCCTATCCAAATAATTCTCGCCACATACCTTTAACACATAAATCATCCATAAACCAAAACATCCACCAAGTTTGAATCCAATAATAAATTTATGAAATAAGAATAGAATGGATCCAGATGAGAGGGACCCCAAACCTCATTAACAACTATTTTCAAATTCAAGTTACCCTGGCCCCCCCTCCAAAAAAAATAAATTCTTCCTTTAAAATGCTAGTGGTACACACAATCTCCCAAAACTCTTTTCTATCTCTTTAAATGCCAGTCGTCCCTTGAAATAGTATCAAACTATTTATACTTTGTTATTTTACTTTGCTAATAAAATTATAATTATCTCTTATACATATTTACTATTGACATATTTATCATTTATCTTATATTGTATGTTGACTGCATTTATTATGCCTTATTTCATGCAGATGTATCTGCACAACGGGGTTCTTCGGTTTTTCGAAGGCAGAGCACTGGCGGATCTACGACCACTCCTCGCCTTGGAGGTCGGCAGAGGACTTGTAAGTATACAATTACACATAATGTACTCTTTATTGTTAGTTACATATAATTAATTTGTTTCACATGTGTATATTTAATCATCAACTTGTATGTCTCTATTTTCATAGGTTTGCCCAGACGTCCTGCATCGACACACGCTCCTACTGGGGAGCCGAGCGGCAGCCACTCTGTGCATGTGAGTGGCATGGAGGATACTGCTGATGTCGGTGGGGAGGTTCCCCACGAGACAGGTACATTAAATGCATATATATTTTTCTTTCAGTTATTAGTACCTTTAATTTATATTGATTTCAAATTCAACTACAGTTGATGTATGTATTTTGACTGACATTTATGTTTTCATCTAATTTTAAGGTATCATGGCTACACAATAGGGCCTCGACCCTCCCGAGGAATCACCATGGGAGGATGAGATAACACGCATCACGATGCAAGACATTACCAGTCAGCATGACTGTTTGTGGTCTAACGTCCGCTCCATTTCTGACCACTCTCCCGCATCACGTTTGATGTGGATGATGTTAGAGGCAGCGGACAATCTACTAAAGATCTACATGTCCATCAGACCATTGAGTTATCTTCGGGCCACTGCAGGTCAGCGAATAAGGGCCGCAATGATGGGTCCTAATAAATGGCCCACAATGAGAGATGCAATAGTTGGCCATGATGTGAAGGGAACATTATTTGATATCCCTCCTGACCGCCTCGCTGGTCAACCGCTTAGTCTCAAGGAGTTTAAGCTAGAGGATGCAACGCCTTATGTGAATGACAGGTTTATTGGAGCGCGAGGCATGTTTCCCCACCATGACCAGGTCCCACTGTACTTTGCAAAACATATATATGCAGAGTTTGTCCTGGGGACGAACCTAGATTACACCAGCACACCCTCAAGCTTCTATGGTGCTAGTGGGGGACACAATCATGCATGTCCTAGGGCTAGGAGAGACCCCAGAGCTCAGCCAGAGGCAGAGTCTTTGGTAGGCCACCCTAACAGGACCTTTCTAAGGACACATGATGTAGTCGAGTCATCCCAACTAGCGATTGAGGAGTAGAGTGCACTAACAGAGGCAACACACATGACAATGCATGGTACCATGATGGATGTGCATGCAGAGAGAAGCAGAGCACCCACTGCACCTAGAAAGCCTAAGTTACAATGGGTGAACAATTATATAATCCACCTTCTTGATCACGACACAGTGTTGCAGTATGCTATCACAACCCGCGATGCATATTTTCGACTGCATGAGAGATGCATGCCTCAACCGATAGGACAAGTATATCTTTATTGTCGTCATTTGACTATCTTGATTGTAATGTATCCTCAAATGAATCATTTTTTTTACTAATACTTTGCTTTGTGTTAGACCTCCATGCAGGAGACTAGTTTCATGGAGGTCCTTTTTGGCAGTGATGTATCTGTTCAAGGTCCCGTTGCAGTTTCGTTTGCCCACGTCTATGAGGTATGTGTTAACTATCATCCTAAATTTGAATTTATAAATGAGTGAATTGTTGAACACGTAATGCTTTGGGTTGTTCTAACTTTCGTCATTTATCTTGTTCATATTGTACAGGATAGAGGCAAGGGAATTACATAGGATTATACACAACACCGCCCAAGTCCTACTCATGACACACTAGTCGACGAGGTACTAGTTATTTATTTTCTAATTGTTTGCACATTTATGTTCAAATTATAATTTACATGTTCAAATTGTAATTCTCAAGTTCAAATTGTAATTCATTAATATAACTATTTTCATGTCATGGAAACAAACACAGACACAGGCAGTTGGAGGTGAGGGTGTTGAAGCCGCCGTGATGTTTACAGATGAGTGGGTTGCCTCTCATCACCCGGGTCCTGATGAAGGCTTGTCTTGGCAAATAGGTGCCAACCTCCCAAACATGACACTCGACTCGAGCTAGGCAAGTTCATAGATCTGCGTTTCATATATATTTGATTTTTTTGTCACATTGTATATGTAATTTAAATATGTGGTATGTAACTGACTTGCAGAGTTCATGGTTTTAACTTATGCAATTCTCAGAATTGAGAAATTTTCTTCGTGATGTGCATGAGGAAGGCCAGGGGCATAGTGCAACTGACGGTAGTGGCCATGATGGTCGATCTCTCGATCAATGACGTATGGGTGATTTGTAGACTATGTTATATTATTTTGTACAAGTTATGATTATATATATATATATATATATATATATATATA
>LPNX010108963.1:261843-309668 GCA_001517045.1 Pseudotsuga menziesii
TCATGAATGTTTTACAATCTTACGAAATTGTACAATTTTGCAATTTAATAAATTACAAGTTTACAAAATTTACGACGTTTACAAAGTTTACAAGTTTACATGTTTACAAAATTGTCAATCGAACGAACTCAACTTACAATTTTTAACATAACTTATAATTAAATATTACAAAATTTACAACTTTACAATGTAAGATACACTAGGTGAAAATTACAATCACAATTTGCAAGTTTAAATTACAACTACAATTTACAATTACAATGTAAAATTTGATTTCATTTAAAAAAAATTACAATTTAACATAACTTACAATTAAAATGTTACAAAATGAACAATCAAATGAAACTTACAATTTAACATAACTTACAATTAAAATGTTACAAAAATGAACAAGTATACAATGTAATCTACTGGTTGCAATTTACACTCACAATTTGCAATTTTAAATTACAACTACAATTCAAAATTAGATTTCATTTACAGAAAAATAAAAATAAATTTCATTTGCAAAAGAATTTACAAGTTTACACAAATCACAATTGAACTAAACTATAATCACGTTTTGCAATTTTCAATTACAATTAAAATGTACAATTCAATCTAATTTAATTGAAAAGTTTACAAAATTTACCCATCTACAATAATTTACAAGGAACTTACAAGTTTAAAATTCACAATTTTGCAAAGTTTACAAGTTACAATTTTAAACTTTACAAGTTTACAATTTACAACAAATGAATATTACAAAGAGTAAAAAGGAGCAGACCGAGATAGGGTAAAAATGAAAAAAAATTAATATCAATTGCAATTGGTAGATTTAACGAGGACACAATAAATGTATGTGTTGTTATTTGTATTGCATATCACCAACAATTTACAAGTTTACAATTTACATCTTGTCTACAATGTAACATGTAATTTAGAACTTTGCACAAATAGAGTGTGATATACATGTATTTGCACAAATACACCAAAAAAAGTTACATAGAAAAATTGAGCTTCCACAACATGGTCTTAGGACATTGTTGGTAATCCTAGGTATAGGTGAATGCACACAGAGTATATGTGAATGCACATACTTGCATATAAAAGTTTTAAAAAAATACATTTAAATACAAATGATATATTTCAGAAGAACTTTTGATTTGCTACATTTCAAAATCATGTCAACTATGCCAACATCAAAAGTGGGATATAACTTTCATTCATCCGGCCAATGGGTTATAGGAATGCACATCTCCATAATAGGATCATGGTCAACTACTGACATCTTCCATGTCTTTGGTTCACCCCTCTTCACCTTGATTTCAAAGAGATGTATCCGAGCTGCCACCACCAAATGACTGTATTGACAAGATATATATTCAGGCATGAAATCTCTGTAAATAATATAATCACCTTGTCTTCTCACTTTTTCAAAAAAGTGGCCCATCACAACTAGGTCACCAACCTGATACGTGAACTTTCCATCGACATAGGGCCACACCAACCTACTTTTGATTTGTGTACACCCCATCAAAAAATATGCCACATGATTGTCATTTCCCGGTGGTGCAATTACAACAAATACATCACCTGCATCAAGATTTTCAAATATTAAACAAATCTTAAATACATATATGCATGTGTACAAGACTAGAAGTTTAAACATTCAATTAACTATTCGAAACTTGAATGTGTGAACGACATAATGAATCCATTAATCAAATCACGTACCTTGCTTAACCAAATCAGAAACCCGATCATGATCCAGTGAAACCATTGCCTTGTTAGTGTACATCTCTTGCCACGTCGGAATTGGATGTGGCCCCTTTGGATTAAGAGGGACATATTTCCATTGTTTGACATATGTATCATTCATGCAATGATCAACCCCTAGTCCATTGGCGTCAATGCAAAACTCACAGAAACACACACGCATCCTCGTTTCAATGGAAAATATGTCGCCCATGTTTTTACTACAAACTGAAAGTAGTTCTGTCATACCAAGTATGGTCTCGCAATACCATGGCATGGATCTATTCACATCGCCAAGGGAAACATCCCAAAAAAACCTGCATCGAATAAAACACATCATATATATATAATACAAACACATTAATTAAATTCCAATTAAGTTGTTGTTTTTTGATATATATATATATTGTTCCTACCCATGCACCAGCCTTGCTTGTTCATGACCTTGGTGACCCAAATTTTGTGTTCACCAATCAACTACTTTTGCTAAGGACTTGAGTCGAGATGCACTATGAATCATTTGGTACCTCCGAAGTGCTCGTTTCATGCATGCACCTGCGCCATCATGTTCACACTTTCCATGCCCTGTTTCAAAAAATCTCCAGGTGTGTCGAATTCCTGTCTCTTTGTGAAGGCAACTCAACTAATAAAAGGAGCGTGCCGATTTGAACTGCCCCACACACCCATATGACCAAATCTAGTGTTCTGTAAATGGCACCCCATTCTTTTTGAATGAATCATAAATCAACCCAAAGCAGTGTTGAACAAAAAAACGTGTCGTGCTCACGATCATCACTGACATAAAAATGGTGTTCCTTGATCACATCGCGTGACTGAGGAGTGTTATCCCTACCATCAATGCTCTCCCGAGCATGTCTATACAATACATGTACAAATATGGACACCTGGTCGGAGTGATAATACTCACTTTGTATCTCTCTCTAAGGAGAAAATGTGTAATTCTCAGCACAATCTACCACCGATAGGATTGTTCCTGGCTCAAAAACCTGATGAGAATCCTTAAATTCCAAAACTTGCCACCTAGACCTGTGGGAGTGTTTAATGTATTTGTAAATCTGACTTTGAAACTTGTCCATGAAGTCTGAAATATGAATCTCATCCTCAAGCAAGTTGATCCTCTTAGATGGAACATGTGAAGAAGATGATGGATTCATGGAGACATACTCATATCTCTTCCACTTAACTGTGATATCTGACAACCCAGGGTGTGTTGGATTGATAGGAAACTTCCTATGCAACAATGCCAAATCACCACATTCATGGAATCTTCTCCCACCTACACATCTTTTAATCAAAAACACATTTTCAGGATTCCTATTGCATAGTATTATAGAAATAAAATCCCGCACTGTGTGAGGAGCTGGTTCACCATCCTAATGTTTTTTGCAAAAATCCACAAATGTGTCGTATTATAACCGTAATTCAACGTGGTATCGACAACAACAAGTGTCCCGAATCATATTCGACATAATATACCACAGTTTCAACTTACTGAACATGCTAAATGAGATCTGGACACCAGGATTTGATTCTTTGAATTCCTCGAACAAAGATACTCTTGTCATCTCCATAACATGCTTTCAATGCTCCTTATAAACGCCTAATCCAGAACGTTGTCGGAGGACATGTTTTCGATCTGGTATAGCACGAGAATGATTGTCCCAATACTCTATCACCTTCTGTATGATGCCCTCTTCCATCTAGTCTTTATATGCTTCTCTGCAAATAAGAGCCCAACAAGCAGCTTCATCATTTTCATCTATCTTTACCCTGAATTTAGTGTATTTGTGGAGTGTTTTTTTTGAAACGTGGAGCAAATTTGACATTGTTGTGACCATTTGATTTCTTGAGGTACTTCATGCCACAATATCAGTTGTAATTTCCCTATGAGCAACTCTGATATCAATTTTTCTTGACTTTCCAAATGCAGATAGTGCAGTTGTTACATTTTTTGTTACATTCTCACATGCATTTTTATTTTTAACATCCCTAAAACCCAACAACTTTGTGGCATGTTTCAATTTTTTATGTTTTATCAATCCATGTAGGATTTGAGCTTGTGTAATCACTGATTGTTGTTCAAAGTACAACTTGATTATGTTACTAACATGCTCTCTGATTGTCTGATTAGGGGTCAGGTTCCCGAACTCTTCTTGCGTGGCATCATGCAACCCTCTTAAACAATTTTGAGCCATTCCAATGTCATTGAAGCTCCCAATTACTCTTGAGAAATCAGAGGGTGCATGATCCTGTGATGGTTGGCCAGGATCTATTCCTGCATAAGTTAATTGAATTTTGAAATTGTTTAGTTCTCTGACCAAATAAGGGACTTTTACATTGTTCAATTTCATTGTCTTTCAATGAAAAATAAGTGAACTAGAAAATTTTAAACAAATGCAGTATGCAAGAAGATTTGTTTTTAAAGCATCAAAATTAAATGTTGTTGCAATAAAATCTTTCTTAAGGAAATATGATAAGATGGTGTATAAATTACAAAGAGTTTTTCATCATTTAGAAGATCAAAATGATTATCATCGTGGTGTCTTAAACATATAATTTACACTTATGTGAGTTTGTATTTGATGCAACCTATGACAGCCATTGCACAAACTTTAATATAAAATCCATTGTTCCACAAGTTACGTTAACATAGAATGGATAATCTTTGTGTATGCTTGCAATCAATTCTCTTTTTGTGAAAAATAATAACTTCATATAAGCCTGCTAGCAAAAAATATAACTTCATAAACTATAATATTTTGATGAAATAATGATAATTGTTTAATATCTCCATGACAATTTTAACCATAGATTCACATTTTATTTTACTTATCATATTGCAATTGTTTGTTAAAAAATTAGCAAATAAATACAAGTTCAAGAATAACATTTTATTTTACTTATCATATTGCCATGTTGTTAGTTAAAAAATTAGCAAATAAATCATACAAGCTTGAATAACATTTTATTTTAAGTTTATCATATTGCCATTGTTTGTTAACAAATTAACAAATAAATACAAGCTTGATTAACATTTTATTTTACTTATCATATTGTCATTGTTTGTTAAAAAAATAGCAAATATTTATACAAGCTTGAATATTCTCTAAATGTATTGATTT
Organism: Pseudotsuga menziesii; assembly: GCA_001517045.1. Lineage (NCBI taxonomy): Eukaryota > Viridiplantae > Streptophyta > Pinopsida > Pinales > Pinaceae > Pseudotsuga > Pseudotsuga menziesii. The sequence continues at coordinate 266,724 of LPNX010108963.1, forward strand.
TCATATCTTTACAATGATCTCTTACATCTCATATTCAAGGCTAATGAATTCTTGAGTTTGTCATAGTTGTTGATTTTCTTTGAGATCATTATTGTCATCAATGCGTAAATCCATATGATTCCTAGTCATTTGTACATGATTATTGACGATTGCTTAAGTTCAATCAAGTGCGTTACTTGTAAGTTAGTTTGTCACCAAAAGTATCAATAAATTTAAACAAGCAATACATTCAATAAAAAATATTTTTTTTATAAATTATTCATGGTCTTATTTAGAGTGTACAAAGCCTTGAACCAAATTCTACAAAGGCTTTCCATTTATTCTACATATACTATATTTCATTAATCAGTGTATGCACAAATATTGAAGTTATGTGAGTTGTTATGAACAATTAGTTTTTATATTAAATACAAATTGTAATGTTAATTATTATCATTATAGGAGAAATATGGAAATGTTTTTGTATGTTCATTAATATGAGTGATAACCAATATTTTTTAATTAAATTTGAAAAATTTAAATAATTTTCATCAATGCACAATATGAAATATCAACATAGTACATGTATACACCATGTAATGTGTAACATAGAACACGTGTGTAACATAAAACATGAAATATTTTTTCAAAGAATAAAACATGAAATATTAGTATGTAATAGGATATATATAAATTATGAATTTGAACACTATGAAAATGAATATAGGTATGAAATTAAAATCATATTAAAATTGATGAAATGAGAGATAAGGCTATAGAAAGGATGAGGAAAATAAGTGCAAAGTTAAGAGGAGAAGATGTAAGTCAACCTATGATGGTGCAATCAACTCCCATTGAGAACAATCTTTGTAATTTTTAACATAAAATTTATATATATGTGAGGCTATATTATCAATTTATAAAATTCATTTGCATGTGAGGTTATGTGAGGCTAATGGATATATGCATATTCATTTAGAACTAGATATTATGCACTATAATTATATATATTCATCAACCATTCTCTAATTTCATTGGACAACTAGTTACTCATACTATAATACACTTACTTTGTATATATGTAATTTAGTGTAGTGGTTAAACATCTTTTTCAATTCTTTCACAACACTTCTTTCACATGTACATAAGTGGTTTTAGAAGGTTGTATATATACCTGCACATACAATGTATATAAGTTTATGAATTAATCACAAAATTATAATTAAATTCTAAACAATTTAACATGTATATACATAAAAATTATGAACTAGAACACGATGAAATTGAATATATGAATATGCAATATGAAATTATATGAATATGTGAATATGAAATTATACAATGTACATACAATTATGAATACATAAATATGAATACATGCACATACAATGTACAAAAGTTTATGAATTAATTACAAAATTATAATTAAATTCTAAACAATTTAACATGTATATATATAAAAATTATGAACTAGAACACTATGAAATTGAATATATGAATATGCAATATGAAATTATATGAATATATGAATATGAAATTATATGAACTAGATCACTATGAAAATGAAATTATATATATGAATATGAAATTGCATGACTTTTAAATCATACCAATATTGTTAGCAATGGCATTTGATTCTCCCATCATAGGTTGATTTGCAACTTCTTCTCCTCTCAAAATTGCTCTTTTTTCCCTCTTTCTTTCTCTATCTTTCTCTCTTATTTCTTCGGTGTTGCTTTGATTCCTGGTAGATCTTTTACTTCGGCGTTTCTTGCTTCTCATTGTGATTGATCAACAATCCAAATTCATACGTGCAACAATATGTAAACACAATACACAATGCTAAATTTGCATTAGAACACAAGCATTGTTTCAATTAGGTTAGTCAATTGTGAAGGATAAAATTAGTAACATGTTGATGTTTTATGTTTTATGTTTATATAGAATTCCTTTAGGAATTCAGGTGGGAAATGAGGTTGGGAAGGTAGTTGGAATGGCATTAATGCCATAAATTCCTAAGTTCATTCCTAGGTATTTTTGTTTAGGATTTTAACAACAATAGGACCTCAATCGAGGTTTTAACGGTAGCTCGATCGAGGGTTTAATAAACCCTTGATTGAGCTGCTGTTAAAACCTCGATCGAGGGATTTGAATGCCTCGATTGAGCTACATACCTTGATCAAGGCCCTGAAAAACAAAGAATTAGACCTCTTACAGGAAAATCAATGTTTCTCTGTGTCTTCTAGGGGTGTAAACCCTGCCATTCATGGCACATAACTGAGCAAAGTTTGTAGCGATAGATTCATCACCGAATCATCTATCCATTGAGGTATCATGCATGCGTTTTGGCATTCATATGGTTTTTTTTTAATTCGTTCTAAAACTTACACTTAGAAAACATGACAACAACTTCGAAGCAACTCAAAGAAAAATCCGTAGGGTAAAAAATACACATCCAAAAATTTCTTAAAAATGCACAGCCCACACATCGACGCGTCCTCTTCAAAATGGTATCTTTGGTTTTTCAATTTTTGAAAACAGTGAAAAAAAAGTTGGGATGGACACACATGTGTATAAAATGATGCTGAAATCAGATGTGGTCACTTTCGAAAAATANAAATGCGAAATTTCACTTAAGAAATGACATCAGAATATTTTTTTTAAAAAATCATTGGGAAGCCAATATAATATTTTACAATTTGTTTTTTTACTACAAGTCGAAATTCATATGGAATATATGCGTTTCGAGGGCTTCTATCTAGCACATGAGTAAAAGTCAGGTTTTCATCACCAAATTTGGCCAAAAAGTGTTACCCACCTTCATGGAATCACCAATGCAAGGAATTTCACCTCCTGAACCTCCAGAGCACTATGTTGATGATGGGTGTTGGAATCTAAGGTCTTCGTGGTTCATCACACCTCTGGATCTTCTGGAGAAAAACAGTTGTTAGATAACGAGAAACAAGTGGAGCAGTCGACTAGAGTCTTGAATATGCTAGATGGCAGAACAATTGAGCAATAGTTTGGTTAGACAATTGAATGGGAAGAAAGTCCTTGGTTGACAAATCTACAACAAGTGACTAAACTTTGGGACATTGTGGATTTTACGGAAACAGTTAGGACCGATGACCGACACTTGTGGACCAGATCCTCCTTACTTCTAGGAAGTTGGTTAGATATGGAAACTATAAAAAGGAGACCCTATTGAATGCCCATAACAACACGATTAGTTTGAGATATATTTCATTATCATTATTCATTGTAATATTATGTTCATAATGCGCTGTGCTTAAGTGCTATAAATATGTCTTCAGACAGTGACTTTATTCTTGGAATATTGTTTCTTCTGTGATTTTATTTTATATTCAATGGTTTAAGGTTAAGAGGCTCCCTAACAACAAGTGTGACAATAGCATTGTAATTTGCACATTGACCTGCATGTCAATAAAGGGTCTTACAACCACCACCCCAACCACCCCATCAATTCTTCTTGCAATATGACATTGATCCACTAACGTGGGTAGAACCATTGACTACCACCTCCAACCATAGTACAATATTCTTTCATCAATTCTTCTTGCAATATGACATTGATCCACTAACGTGGGTAGAACCATTGACTACCACCTCCAACCATAGTACAAGATTCTTTCACACTTACAAATCAATAGCTCTAGAAATAATAGAAAATGAAGCACTCTCATTTGCATACTTACCGAGGTCCATGGTGAATTGTGCAAACAAGTGAACCGAAGATGATGGAAAGAACTATAGATGACTATCTGATACCGAAGATATGAGGTTGAACGTGTCTGTTTAAAATGTATTGACTTCGTATTTTGATGTTCATGGAAAATAGTTTGTTCAGTATTTTATATAATACTACTAGAATTAGGCCAATAGGTAGTTTTGGATTTGGTTGAAAAGGAATCCAAAATATTTTGCGAAGAAAAAACAAATGATGTGATATGAACCTCAAATTTTGACCAAACCTTCACTTGGAAAACAAAAAAGAGAAACAAAAAACATTCATTGAGAGACATGCACTGGCTGTGCAAAAAATATTGTATATTTCACATAATGTTTCATGTTAATTGCATGCCAAGTGTAACTATCACCATTATCACTTAGATTGGAAGGTCCGCAGATGTTTTATCACGACATGAGAAGTATCCAAGGTATATATGTTGCTACTTTCTTACCAGAAAATAATAAAAACCAAAAGACAGAGCATTGGTATGCCTTTGGATCCATAGAATCACAATAGGGAACCGTTGGTTCTGATCCATGTGATATCTATCGCATGGCTCTGGTTAAGCATTTATGCTATTATGCGAGATTTTCATGTGTTGCATATTGTCAACACAACGAGCATAAGCATTCAACAATGGTATTGCACAACCTACCATTTTCAGTCTTAAAAGAAGTGGATGAATGGTTTGCATAATCTTATTGTATTTCGCATTTTACATAACAACTCTGTATTTATGGTTGAAGGTCTTTTTATCTTTCATTGCTTTCTCATGTTTTGAGTATCCGCCTTGATGATGAACTCAATTATGTTGTAGTACTAAACATTGGTTTAAAAATAATAAACGAGGTCCAGTCTTCACAAAATGTTTTCATTTGTTTTTGATTGTTTGCATAGACTAATTTATTATTGTGTATGTGTTTTAAGTAGTTCGAAGGCTTGAAAAGTCGAACCTCAATAATAACTGAAGATTTGAGAGGTATTTTGGGTATTGATAATGCCATATTTTGTCACCCTATACAACAACTGGAGATTTGGAAGGTATTTTGGTTATTTGAAGTGCCATATTTTGTCTCCTATAGGGTGACTAGAAGAATTATAGAATGAAATCACTTCATTCATTTGTTTTCTTGCAAAACTAGAATTTGTAAACAAGGAGGTGTGGGTGTTTCATCGAGGCACAACTATATGTTTTAAGCTTCCTGATGGGTATTACAGTTTCATAAGTGGTTGGTGTAGCGGGTTGTGACACTTTCTTGCTTTAGTTGACAATGCCTATTAGATCAAATTCTTAGGTATATAAGCCTCTGCAATGGGTTGTTTCAACTCCTAGTGAAAAGGCCATCCTTTTTTTTATTATATATGCATTATATATGTTGAAGCTTAAAACTTTGTAGAAGAAGATAATTTTTATTCTCAGTTTTTATTCTAAAATACTCATGTTTAATAATTTCCTACTATTAGCATTGCTACTGGTATTTACACAAACACCTACTGATTTTTGTAGTAATAAGCTTGACATAGAAAAGTACTAGTTGGATTGTTTAAGCAACTGATTGTTGCATAATGAGATGTAAAAAAAAAGAAAAGCCAATGGAGTTGTTGTTGAAGAGCTGTGTTGTTTTATCCATCCATGAACTAACCACTCCAAGTAAATGGAACTCCATCTATTAGCTAGCCACTGCCTCTAAGTGAAATGATTGGGACCAATATACAGTTGAAAAAGGCCCTGAAGACGATGTCGCAGTGGAGATTGGAAGAAGACATGAAGGTGATGCAACTCTACAGTGCATCAATATCGATGAGATATATTTATAATTCAATATGCATTTAATGCCCGAGGGTGGGCACCAAGCATTCTGCTACTAGCTCGGCAATAAGACCTCCAATATTTTATCCAATAACATGGAAGTTCAATATTTGAAAACTTTGGATAGTGGGAACATATAAAACCATCAACTTAGGAAGTTTGATTAAAATTTAAAAAACATCTAACTAATATGCAAGCAACCGAACTAATATACGATCATTGATGAATCAAACACAAGATACACCACATATCGGTAGGAACAGTAACATGTATATGTGTGCTTTCAATGTTAATTTGAAAGCATCACAATTGAAAACATTATGTATATGTGCCGGGATGATTTTAAGGAACTATACTTATTTAAAAGTGTATAAATGTTGGCGAATCTTATCAATTCTTAAAACACCGACTATAAAATGTTTGGCGATATTTTTTAAAAAATATTTTAATTTCCAAGGATTTTATATCGTTTGTATGATAATTTGGCGATTTTTAGGTTGAAAAAAATTTACCTCATCAAAATCGAGCGAAACAGGGCTTTAAAAAATACAAAATGGCGAATCTTTTTTTGGAGAAAAACATGGAAAAATATCCCATGGGCTAAATTTCGCCCCTAAAATTATCCCTGTATATGTGGTCACGTGAATATAAATTCTTGGCCTAAAAACATAGATCAACATATGATGCCAATGTTAAATCATTGTTAAAGTTAATGGAATTTTATTTTATGTTTTGAAATAGATTAAATTATATGTTATACTAAAAGGATTATATAAACTTATTATGTTTTAATTTTATGATATTATATTTTAATATTAATGTTCAAGTTATTTTTATATAATAAGGGGTATATTTTGGGTGGGCTTAATGGAGTATAGTTTGACTCAACTTAATGATTAATAATATATATTTTTTGAAAGTTGTAAGTTTAAATTTGAAAGGGCTAGGACATTTTTCTATATAGTCAAATAGTTATGTAAAGAGAATCAATTATTCCACAAACAATGTATATCATATATCAATTTGATGTTTAGCTTGATTATCACTTTGAAAATAAAATAATAATAATAATAAAAAATAAAAATAAAAATAAATTTATTTTTTACTTTAATTAATAAATTAATTAAAATCTATATTATAGTTTTAATTTTATATATTTTTATGATTGGGCCTGAATCATATACGTAATTAATGTGTATATGTGGAACATAAGGGCAATCTTTGTGTTTTGTCTTCTTGTCAAGTTAATGACAAGTGAAAAGTATAGTACCATGCCAATTCTTCATGTTGAGAACCCAATTTCAAGACCTAGCTCGCGAATAATAACAACACGAGTTATTTGATTTTTGTGTTTTCTTAATGGTAAGGTTTATAAAAAAATGCAATAATGTTTCGAATGAAGAAAGAAGATAAACATGAGGAGAGATTGATAGGGGTCACGGACATATGTCTCTCATTTTTGCATGTGATAGTTGGGACGAGATAACAAAGTTTGAATCATTAGTAAATGTTTAACATATTTATACATGTTTTTATATTAGCACAACTATAAGGAAAGTGGTTGGTGAATGGCTATAGGAATAATCAACTACTTAGTTTTGTAAAGATAACTTGTTGTTAAATAAAGGTTAAAATATATAATTTTATATCCATTATTCATACCAGATTGTTAGAGTTAATATAAGCACAAAACAAAAACTATATAATAAACAAAAAAAACAAAAACTGATATGAAAAAGAAAAAACATATTGTTACACGTTTCTTTAACTACCCTTTAACCGAAGCTTATTTAAATCTTAATCAAGATGCATTTAATCATAACACGATGACCATGAAATGGATCCTTGCTGTACACTTGTTACACTTGGGTTAATCTTGTTGATCGGTTCAAGCAAGTCCAAAATTTGAGATAGAATCTAAATGCCTACCGGCATAATAAAAAGTTTTTTGTTTTTTACATTCGAAGGGACTATTACTCATTTTTGTGGTTGATTCCACACTTTGTGCATCTTGGTTTACTATGTCAATGTGCCCTCCATGTTGTAGTGTTATCATTATTTTAGGATGGGGTGTTGTGGGCAAGATTGCGGTGAAGAGATAATCATGTAAGATTTTTATAGTGAGGTAAGTGCAATAAGTTAGTTATTGTCTATTATGGTTTTCTTTCTATCTCTATGTAGGGTTGATAATGAATATAATGTCATTGCCTCTTGTCTTAGGGTGTAGGTTGTTAGGCTATCATGTGAGAGAAGTTGTGAGATTTGAGAATTTATGAGTGTGAGAGAAAAATCCCCATGCCTTTGTAATTTCATAGACTCAACCTGAGGCTGGAAATTGTGAAAGGGTTGCCTATGGTTGAGAGGTAAACTATTTTCAGTGACCATTGCATGTTGTTAAAATCATAATTGTAAATGTTGTAATATTGTTGTGAATGTTTTTATTTATTTATTTTTAACTAAAATATTAGGACATTTATATTGTGTATTTAATTTTATTGCATTGGTCATATAAATCTATTATATCCATGGTCGTTTAGAATCCATGTGTGTTGGGGTATGTGTTCTTGGTTAATTAGTTTAATGATATTATATTTTAGTAAATTATTTGAGAACTTGACTTTGAAGTGCCCCATTTCCTCGAAGGAGTGCAAAGAGGGGGTTGAACAAACCATACATTAGCAACTGAGCTTCCATTTCAATGCTAATACATTTGGGGTGTAAATCACATAATTTTCTATTCTTATGCATGAGAGCAAGTTTTGTATATAGAAGAAATAGGGAAATCATTAGCGAGAGGTTAGGGAATCAAACCTAGTTTAGACAATACAATAAAGCACAATATTAGTGCCTACTTTTACATTGAAATTTAGTGTATTTATTTCTCCAATTGGGCACAATCACCTAGCATTGAAGCCAACATTATTTGAAATTTGAAAATAATGTCGATTTTGACAACCATATTAGTGCCTATATTTGCATCCATTGTTGCGTAGACTTTTGCACCTTTAATAATACCTAGATTAGCGTCGAGCTACGAAATTTGCTTCTAGTTTGGAGGTGAAACACTTATTGTTTCACTTTCTTTAGTGCCAAACATTGAACTAGTGGTTGCATTGAGTTTAGCTTTTACAGTTTGGCTTCCAGTTTAGCTTCCACATTAGAACCATACTTTGCTTCTAATTTAGTATCTAGATTTGCTTCCATATTTGCTTAGAGTTGTGGTTCCATAATAGATCTGCATTTTTCTTATACACTAGTGCTATATTATACTTCCAATTTAACACCCGGTAAATTTGATTTCATTTGTGCACCAAGATATACTGCCATGATCTCTCCACATTTTGCTTCCATATTTGTGCCAAATTTTGCTTCCAATGTAGCACCAATTTTGGTTCCATTTTTCGCACTAAACTTTGCTTCAATAATAGCATCAAATTTGCTTCCACATTTTTCTTCCAATTGAGCACCCAACATTGCTTCCATTTTTGCACCAAGCTTTGCTTCCACATTGGCACCACATTTGTCTTCCACATTAGCACCAGATTTTCCTTCGAATTTAGCGCCAAGTTTTGCTTCCATTTTGACACCAAGATCTTCTTCCAACTTATCTTTTTTTTTTACAAGAATAGTTACTTTTGTATTAATATAAAAAAAGGAGGTTGTAGCCTAACCGGTCAACCTATGTATACATCAGTTTGCATTTAGATATGAAAATTCTGCAAAATACCTTTACAAAAATCAATATTCTAGTTTCATACAAGTTGTAAACTTCTATCCTTCTATTATGTCTGTCTATTTTACTTAGATAAATCCTACAGAATTTCCCATTAAGGACAATACATTTAAAATGCATTACAAAATTGATCAAGAAAGAAAAATTGGACTTTACAATCCTTCTCCCATCTTCCCTTTAGTTGGAAGACTAATTGAATCTTTTTGTATTTCATTTCTTGTTTTATCCACCTCATTATCATTTCCGGCCAACTTCTATTCTCCACTAAATAAATTATCTGAATCTTCAAAGTTTGGAGTCTTTAGATCTTCTCCAATTTATGGAAAGTCAACCATCTCACCGTTTTTCACCTTTCTCTACAATGCCCTAATTTTCCTCTCTTGAATAGCTTTGTACCTTTAAGATGTTCAATTTCAACCTTATCCATGATAAGCTTAGTGGTTAGCTTACTCACCTACTTACTCAAATCCTTAACTTAGTGTTGCGATATTGAGGTGTTTTTGGCCAAAATAGCCTCCAAATTACTGCTCTTGTCCTCAATATTATGCATAATATTAGTCACCAATTCTTGCCCCTCACCATGCAGACTATTAGAGTCCCTAACAATCAACTCCCTTTGATCACCTTATTTTTCCATAATGCAATGGTTCAACCTATATCTTCCTCCAATGACCATATATCTAATAACTAACAATAGTAGAAAGGTATGTAAACTGTAGACATTTCAAAGTCCGTGCAAGGGTTTTCCTAGTATTTAGACTTGGTAAGTATACCCTTCCTCATATGGAGAGATTCAAACCCAATATTGTTGATTTTTAGGTACTTACCTTTATATGAAGAAGAGCATTGTTGATGATGTCAAGATCCTCACATATGTCCTTAGGAGAACTTCCTTTGTTTCTCTTATTTTTGAACCTCAATCCCATGTCTTGGGACCTTTCTCCCCAATGAGATATATAACATTGATCCTTGTTGTAATTGTTCTCTAGAGCCGAGTGATGATCCTAAACTCTAAGGAACCAATTTGCAATAAACTAGGGGTGTCTATAAGTCAAGTTTTAATGCCTAAGAGAATGAGAAGACTTATCTCCCTCCTCAATTTCCCCTTCAACTCCTTCAGGTGACAAATTTTACCAACAATGTCTTGACCAGTCTGAGACTTTTCCCTCCACCATGTTCTGACTTAAAAGACTACATCCCTGTTATTAAAACTAGTTACACAATCCTAGTACTTACGTTTCATCATTCCATTATGCATTGAAGGACATATCAATCAGAACAACCATCACTTCCCTCATAATGTCACACACACATAAGGTCTCCAAAATTATCAAACTTGAATTAATCAATCCATTAGCGATATCCACCTTAAATGCTAATTCCAGGATGATGTTAGTATGCCAAGTGCTGAGGTCATAGCCACTTGTCTTCAGATGCAAGCTTCGACGGAGGGTTTGCACCTTAGTCCATTTTGTAAAATCATAAAGCAAATAAAGTTTATGAACGTTTATTCTAGGGGATGGTGGAGTAAAAAGCCTACCCCGTATTTAATTCTATTATTATCTTCTCAAGCCGACAAGCACGATTGGCTTGGAGATTTTCTTGCTTATTTTATGCTCAAAGAACATGCTTCTTTAAATTCAATTACCAATTATTGTATTCACCATATAATTTGGCAAAGAGTTCCTTCTTTTGGGTTCATTTTTACAACCAACTGATAAATTATAATCATTGAGTCTCTGATGATTGTTAGATGCCTTATGTTCCTGCTTTAAGCTAGTTTCAAGCCTTGGAAAAGTGCCACTACCTCGACTTGATTATTTGAAGACTCCCCCAATCCCTATGCAAATGTATATTCTTTTTTTCCTTCGGGGTAAAATAGCACACCGTACTTTCCAACGTTGGATTTTCTTCCACCTTATCACCATTTATTTCATCTACATTACCCCTTGATTTTGGTTCCTTTATAGCTTCCACTTTATCACCAATTTTAACTTCCACTTTATACCCTGGTTTAACATCCATTCTATTGTCATTTTTTGTATTAGATTTAGCTAACATGTCTTTATTATATTCATTTCATGAATTTCAATTAAGTTAATGAAGTATATAATATTTATTAAATAAAATAGATCAAAATTAATAAGCAAATACTGCAATTCAAATTTATATCATATCCCTTATAAAGAACTTCAAGGGAAATGGAAAAACATCCATTCAAAGTAACAATGTCATCATAGTTAGTAATTCATCTAAAAAAAGCATAAACAAAATCCCATGTAGATAAACAAGTTAATATAGATACCATCATTATCATTCACCGTAAATAAAAAACATCGAGACCATTCTCTCTCTCTCTCTCTCTCTCTCTCTCTCTCTCTCTCTATATATATATATATATATATATATATATATAATCATCATCTTTAATTAAATCAAGTAAAAATATAATGTCAAATATATGATCAAATCATCGTGTAACCGATCACATCACAATAGAAAATAAAATAACAAGTCAATTATATATATATATATATCATTAATTAAATCAAGTAAAAATATAATGTCAAATATATCATCAAATCATCGTGTCATCGATCACATCCCAATAGAAAAGTAAAAATAACATGTCAATTATATATATAGAATGTAAATACTAATATCACAAGAAACAAGTTTTATGATATCCATATATACAATAGTCAAAACAATATAGGTAGCATCATGATATCTCAATAACAATACATGATACAAGTCAAATCAATGTGATCTAGAATGTAACATGCATCTGGATCAGTATAAAAGCTAACATATATCCCCAATAACCCATGGATAGTAAAGGCCATCGATGTCCTCATGAACATCATCACTGGTTACCACCTTAAACATCGCCACCAACATCATCATCATCATCATCATCATCACTTAGATTTGATCCACATTCAACATAGTCTAGATCATCAACTATTCGATCATCGACTCAAATATTCTACAAATAAAAAAAACATTCAATACTAAAAGTTAATATTATTTTCGCGCCATAATGCATTTATGTTTTATATTGTTAATATTACATCTATTTTTTCCAAGGAATAACCTCACAAAAAACTCTCTGAGTACTTCCCCATGATTAATGCATGGTAAATGGGGTAAATAGTCAGCTCTGGTTATGGGGCCTGACCTCAAGGGGATCAAGAGAGTCAAACTCGTGACCTCCCCAACTTTGGGGGGATAGATCTCACGTCTGACTCATGACCACTTGAAATATATCATATGAAAGTGCAAGAAAGTATAAGAAAATGGAAATTACTATGTGTGCACACTCTAATATGACAACACAAGAAAGTGCAAAAAAATAGAAGTAAACAATAATTGCATATGGGGATATGTACAAAAATAATTTAATAAGTATGGAATGGAAACATATCAAAGCTTAACATCAACATCTAATAGGATTATTATAGACTTTAACACTTTTCGAGTGAAAATGAGAATTGGTAATAATGGATTTTATTATTGGATTGTCAAGAAAAATAAAGCAACGTGAGTGCACATGGTGGTGGTGAATAAATTGACAAAGACTACCCATTTTAATTATTTTATTTTAGTAAGGGTGGCGTTATCCACTAAGTTGCACTTAGGGGATTTCTATTGAACCACCAAGGAGTAGAACAAGTTACTTGTTCCTATTCAGTGCTCAGAAGTTCCAAAGTTTTTTTAGGACTAATTTTTGGTCCCTCTTTTTTTAAATTTTTTTTTTTTTACATGTTCATACCCCTTGGGGATGTTGTAATAAAGTGTGATAGCATGATGATTATTTGTAAAATACTTGGCTTTCCTATTACCTAGACATTGAGGCAATTATTCATGGTGTTTTTTTCCCTTGTTAATTATACGTACTATTAAGTATTCTATAATTTTTGAGTTTTTCACCTGCTCCTACAAGGCTAGAATGGTCACCTGGGTGTCCAGGCCTTAGGAGGTTATTAAAGTATAGTGTCAATGTATATTAAAATTCTAGGCGCTATTTTGAGTCATTATGAACATGTATTAGGCACCCCATAGTTTTCTTTCTTAAATTTTTGAGAATACACATTTTTCCCATTAAAATGGGTTAAAAATAGAAGTAAACAATAATTGCATATGGGGATATGTACACAAATAATTTAATAAGTATGGATGGAAACATATCAAAGATTAACATCAACATATAATAGGATTATTATAGACTAACACTTTTCGAGTGAAAATGAGAATGGGTAGTAATGGATTTTATTATAGGATTGTTAAGAAAAATAAAGCAAAGTGAGTGCACATGGTGGTGGTGAATAAATTGACAAAGACTACCCATTTTAATTATTTTATTTTAATACGGGTGGTGTTATCCACTAAGTTGCACTTAGGGGATTTCTAGTGAACCACCGAGGAGTAGAACAAGTCACTTGTTCCTATTCAGTGCTCAGAAGTTCCAAAGTTTCTTTAGGACCAATTTTTGGTCCCTCTTTTTTTTTTTAATTTTTAAAATTTTACATGTTCATAGCCCTTGGGGATGTCGTAATAAAGTGTGATATCATGATGATTATTTGTAAAATACTTGGCTTTCCTATTACCCAGACATTGAGGCGATTATTCATGGTGTTTTTTCCTTTGTTAATTATATGTACTATTAAGTATTGTATAATTTTTGAGTTTTTTACCTGCTCCTCCAAGGCTAGAATGGTCATCTGGGTGTCCAGGACTTAGGAGGTTATTAAAGTATAGGTGTCAATGTATATTAAAATGCTAGGCGCTAATTTGAGTCATTATGAACATGTATTAGGCACCCCATAGTTTTCTTTCTTAAATTTTTGAGAATACAAAATTTTCCCATTAAAATGGGTTGATTTTGTTTATAATTTAATTGTAAAAGTTCAAAGTGTCATAAAAGTGTGGTCTAGTTGGGGAATTTTCCATGGGGGTGCTAGTTTTGTAAATCAGAGTACCCTCTTTATGACAAAACACACATTTCCCAAGTCTTAAGTGATTATTTATTACTTAAGTCAAATTCTCTCCGAAAAAGGAAAAAGGTGAATACAAATTAGAAAAAGGGAAAATATGGAGAAAAAGCACATCCCTAAATCAGCGGGAACTTGTCCCAGACATGTTCCAAGTTAAATAAGGATCAAATCAAGGGACATTTGAAGACAAATTATCTCTATTCCAATCAAATCTAGAAGAGGTTGAGTTTCTCCCCATTGAGAGGGGGCACATATCTCTAGGACGAACACATTCTTTGAGGTGGAAACCTCACATGTGATGATGAAGATATCAAGGATGAGGTGGGAATCCCAAGAAAGGGTGGAACCTACCTCATGAGAGTTGGCACCCATGCCTAGATCCTAACTGAAAGTGTATCCCTCATTTTTCTCATTCCCCCCCCTCCATGTCCAATTAGCAAAGGACCCCCCTAGGCTTGGTTTTCTATAAAAGCAAGGCTTTGCTCCATCATTTGAGGGATGCAAGGAACCTATTCTCTTGTAATGATTTTCAATTGTTTATTTTTATTTATAAAGTGAAGATTTTGGAGGTACATATTATGCAAGATCCTTTCATGGTGAATGTATGAGCTTCATGAGGTGATATTAGCTTAATTCCGCTTCTTTATATGCAAATTGAGGATATTATATCTAACTTAGAAGACTATCTCTTTGTCCATAGAGTAGGCATATGAGGTTTTCAACTTGATTTCTTATGTTTAATTATCTAAGATTTAAAAGTAGCAATTTGTAGTCGGTTATACTAATGCTCTTTTGGTCTAATTTAAATTATCACACTATATTTGATCCTTTTGCTTAAAGTTGTGTAGCTTTGCAAATTTCCATAGGTGAAGGAGAGCTTGGAGCTCAACTGCTTCATCTTTCTCTTCACTTATTCTTTGAGATTTAATGCTTATTGTGCTGTAGGAACTCTCCATTTTTCAATCCATTCAAGCTTGGGATTTGAGACTTTCTTTTCACCTTCTTAAAGCTTAAAAAACCATTTCCTTTTTTGTTACCTTTTTATAATATCTTGTTACAATCTAGGAAGATCTAAAGAGTTTTCATTTTCATTATATCCAAAGCTTAGATCTAGTCCTAATTTGTTAGTGCTTAAAGCTTAAATTATTTTAATATTTTGTAAGCATTAGCGCTTTGTATTTTTATTGTATTTTTTCACTAATATGCTAATCAAATAAATTATTAGTTTGTTGGTTTTTTGCTTTTGTTTATAGGAAAGCGAAAGGAATTGGGGAATTTTTGAAGTTTTTGAGCCTTTTAAGAAGATTTGGGCCAAATCTCTTCTCTTTTCTCATTTTTCTAAAAATTATTGTAAGCCTTTGAATCCAAATGTAAGGATCAACGACACTTCTCTTTCTTCAAAAGCATTGTACCAAAAGTAATAAAAGAGCAAGTGGGATTTAAGGCTCCCACACCCCTCTTCCCCCATTTGGGGGAGGACCTGTATCGCCCTTGTGTGTGTGATTATTTTTTTAGAGTATCTTTCTTTTGAAAAATAAAGTTAGATCAATCAAATTAATTTTAGTTTATTTTTTTCCTTTTTGCAAAACAAACACTAACCCATCCTTGCTTTCCTGAGTTACAGTTCATGGACAAGGGCTTTCTCGAGTACATAACCATAAAAGAGACTATGGGATGTAGTAATTAGTGTCACACTTTACTTTTTCTTGCTTTTACAATCTCAATTTGGAACGAATAATCCACTCCTTCTATGTATGCTCTTTCTGATTGCAGGTTCTCCCTGATCTTTGGGATAACCAAAAGTAGAAGTGTGCACTTTATAATTTTCCACATTTAATTAATCAAACTCACATTAATAAAAGAAACTTCCCATTGAACACAACAAAAAACTGATGTTCGATAAATTATTTTTTTATGGGCAAATTTTGCACAGGAAGCAGGAACAACTAGAAAGTAACCACAGGGCCTCGCCAAGTTACACCCTCATTTGGTGTGGTGTTGGATACACCCCCATGATTCCATCTATACTACACGTTCTTGTGCAAATACACATTTTGAAATATCTAGACATATTCCCATTACCTCACAGTATGTCGAGAATCCCATTCCCCTTAATCAACTCATATTTTTCAATAATTTAAAACTGACCAAGATTACACTGGAAAACATTTACAAGCTTCAGCGACATGTTACTTTGTTGACTCCATTTTGGCACTGGTTATTTTAAAACTATACTATTTAATTTCAAATTCTTTTATGTTGTGAATGACATTATATCTTTATGCTATTGAAGCTTAATCATTTATATTATAGTATCTTCTTTAGTGTTTATCTCATCTTCTTTAAAAAACTTCTAAAAACAATCATGTCCATCCTTAACAATTAAATAAAAACTTTAGAGTCTTATAAACTCTTCTTAGGAACTACTCCCCTTGGATTCATTAGGAGTTTGCCTAAGTGGAGTCCGGATCAGGTGATAGCACCTAACTTTAGACTTTCCCCCAAGGATTCACCAAGCAACTTGAATTTATTTGCCCCATGTAAGAGGCAACAATAGGTGGCAAGTGTAGGACTGAGGTTGCGGTGTTGGGGGGTGGTTTCATGTTATATACCAAGGGAAAATGGAAATGAGGCATGGATGGGATTAATGAATATAAAAAATTATTTGCGTTAGCATGGGTGTGAGATTAAAGAGATAAATTGTGGCTAGCATGTGAACAAATTCTTATTTCAACAATGGAACCCCTTTATCTCTGCTTAATATTACTATTTGCATTTATAGTTGTTGACATAATTCAAAATTTCAATGTTTTAATGCTAAGGCTAAATACAAATTTCCTCTATGCTATACAATACAAATTCAAGTTTTTCATTCAATTATAATCTAGTGAATGACAACATGCCTCATAACACATTTCCATAATTATGCCAACTAAATGTAAATGAAATAATCCATTCATTATAGCATTGGAAGTTAATCCACATTTTAACTCTATTTCAATAGTCTAGTAATATATCAGCTAGTTCTCTACTTAGTATCTCTCGAATGCAAATCTTGTTTTCTCTTAAGGAGGTAATTACACAAAAAAAAAATGATGCCAAAATCATTCAAATCATCGTAAAGCATCATTAACATCATTCTTAAAAACACTTTATTAATAATGAAAAGTAACACCCTCTTAATTAATCATTCCAATCTTCAAAATTCCATAATTCATCAACAAGAAGCCAAATAAGCTACTAAAGGAAATCCTTAGCAAACTTTTGCAGGTTTGAAAAGCAATGCATATTTATTAAAGTATGATTTGGGTATTTGATATTTTTGGTGGGCGCGTCCATCCCAATGTAAAGTTTCCCTCTACCAAAAAAATCACAATTACCTAGATTACATCTTTTTGGGTTGAATGCAAATTTTGAAAACAATTCCTAATGGTGATCCATAACAACATCTATAGGTTTGAAACATAGTCTATAACTCATAAAGTACGATGTGGATGTATCCATCTTAATCTATAGATTCAATTTACTATATTCAATCAAATCTTCATGTGCTTAACTCTACATGTATTAGCGGTAGGGTTTTGGTCGAGTGAGAGAGCTTTCATCCAAGAAACTAGGGTTCTTTCCCTAGTCGCCCTCCTCCTTTTCCCTTGAGTAGTGTTGGATTTACGCTGGTTGATCGAGTATACTATGGAGTGGTGATGGTTCTGGTGTGATGGCGGCAACAAATCCTTCTAAGGCGGCGACGTTGGATCCTGCTGTGAGGCGACGAGGCCCGAGGGTTTCCTATTGAACAATGCGGCTAGGGTTCTCTCCCTAAATGCCATCCCCACTTTGTGTGGCCGCTGGATCTGGCTGGAAGATGTTTTTTTTTTTGCGGTGACCACAAAATGGGAAGTGCTTTCATCTTACGTCGGAGGCGTTTCTGCAGTGTCCTTTGGTGAAGGGCATTCATCTTTCGGTAGCGACTGCATTTTTCCGTGGAGGGTCGAAGGCCCTCCCATCATGAAGGCAAAGGATCTCGTGCAACTACATTATTTACTCTGTCAATGGATGAGTATCTTGCCCCTTGCATTGGTGGTATAGGTTGTTTCGGGTTCCCTCTGTCCTTTCTTTCTATTACTTTTCTCTCTTGAGCAGTTTTTGTATGGGTGTTTTATGCACCTTTCTGTAAGCTCTGTTATAGGGTGTTATTTGCTGAAGTTTTTGGCTTCTAACAATAAGTTCTGGTGCTTTGCAATTGCAGTAATGATGGATGGTCTTTTTTTTGAGACTGTATGGTTCACCTTTGTGGCTTTTCTCCTTGGCGGGAGCCTGATTCTAGATGCTCAGTTTGTTGAGCATTGTTTTTTTGTACTGGATGGATATGATACCTAGTATCATAGAAATGTATTTCGTTACCTTTCATTCTAATGAATTTCAAGGAGCTGCTAATTTTCTTCTGGAAAAAAATCTACATGTAAGCCTAACATCCGATAAAAATTCACTAAAGAATTTAAAGAAACATTTTGCAAGAAGCTATAGGTGCCTTCTAAATTGAAACCACCATTTGGAGACTGGAAAAGAAAATATTTATACATTAAATAAGCCATTCCAAGTCATCCAAGAGAGTGCATGCCAAAAATATGGTAATATGTGAAAAAAACAATAAAAATGATGAGCATTTATAGGAAATATGTTTCCATAATTTCCATTCTTTTCTATATATAACTTTTAGAAACTCATTTGGGAGGTATATAACTTTTTGTTATTGGCCTTGAATGGAAAAAATATTGTTCATTCATTTTAGATTATCCCTTTCATTAAGTTACAACCCAATGAATATGTCGTCTATATGTAAATGGCAAATCTATTCGCTATAACATAGATAGTTAATCC
The DNA here is from genome assembly GCA_001517045.1 of Pseudotsuga menziesii. Lineage (NCBI taxonomy): Eukaryota > Viridiplantae > Streptophyta > Pinopsida > Pinales > Pinaceae > Pseudotsuga > Pseudotsuga menziesii. The sequence goes on from LPNX010108963.1 coordinate 285,872, forward strand.
ATATATTGACTTTGTTTTAGAATTCGAATAATATATTAGTTAATCAGTAGCTTAGCATCTACCAGATGTAAATCATGTTTTCTCTTAAGGGGATAATTATAAGAATAAAATGATATCAAACTTATTGAAATCATCATAAATCATCACTAAAAATCATTTGTAAATGTTAATTTTCAAACAATTACTAAGCGATGTTTGGGCTGCTCTATCCTATTATTAGATTAATCTTTGTGCTGGAATAACCAAAAGTTATTCCAAAACTCCAAGGTTTCATCCACTGCAAAGGTAATCATCTTCCTCTTATCTATATCCTTCTTCGTATTCAATCTCCCCTTTGTTTTGTTGTTTTTTAATAGTTTGGGAAATAACTCTCTCAAAAAGGATAAAGAATATATAAGAAGGATGTAATAGGATGCTCTACCTCAAAATGTTGGATCCTATCACATACCATGCCTTGTTGTTATTGGTAATAGTTTGGAAAATAACTCTCTCAAAAGGACAAAGAATATATATGAAGGATGTAATAGGATGCTCTATCTCAAAATGTTGGATCCTATCACATACCATGCCTTCTTGGTTACTCTACTTATCACAATCAGTTTGGATTCACACCTTTATCCCAAACTCACACACTCTCAGCCTAAACTATAAATGGCGTAGAACATTTAAGTCTTGGTTTGTCAAATCATGAATTCAAGGGTGGTCTTTTTTTTTGAAAGTCTTGGTTTGTTACATGATGAATTTAGGTTTAACTATTTTTTAATTGTTTTTATTTAATCTAGTTATCGGTAATAAAGTTAGCGATAATTCACATTGACTTTAGCGTTTGCCAAAGCATCTACTTCCAAAATGGTGCCACTTTAAATAAGTTAACATATTTGATGTTGGAAGCATTCTTTTGTGCTAACTGCATTGGATGTTACAAATATGTATATCACCTTGTTAAGGTATAGGGGTTAGTAGTTGCAAGAGACATTAGTGGTTATAGGTGTTAGGGTTTCACGTTTAAGGTTTAGGGGTTTACAAGCAATGGGTGGTAGGGTTTAAGGATAATTATTTAAACGATGTACTAAAATTTAGGTTCATTGTTGTGTATTTCAAGAGAAAGAGAAGGCCGTGGACATAGATTGATTTATTTCAAATGGGGACATATGAACATCATGTGGGACATCAAGTACACGAATGTGGCATTAAAATTTAGTGCTCAACCCATTTTTGTCTACATTTTAAATACATTTTTAACATTAACATTTCCCAAGCCTTAATAAAGCTTCGTTCCAAAATAGCCGAATAAAAATTATTCCCATTCATTATGGGGTTTTATAATTTTCAAATCCTTGATTAGAGGGTATGATATTCTCACAACCTTCACAAACACAACCCTTTGGATGATAACCACAACATAATTGACTTGGAGAGCTATCATTGGTGCTATGTACACAAGGCATCACCAATGTACACAAGGCATTGTGTTGATTTACGTGCTCATTAACAAAGTAATGCACATAAGGGGTTATATAAGGTAACGAGTTAACAATTATAGTCATTATTACTATTAATGACTAGGTTTATAACCCCTCATCATTGATAATCCAAAACCTTACACCCACTATACTTTTAACTTTGATAATACATTATGACTTCTTCACTCCTACCCCCTATCAATTCAAATACCTATAACTTGTCACCCTAATACCTATTAAGTCGTAACCTATATATTGTATCCCCTAATACTCTTAGTACTTAAAATTTTCTATAGCTTCTAAATCATTTTCCATTATTGTTTGAGGAAAATGTTCATAGTGAATAGGGTTGAATGACCATTAGAACAAGAGAAAAGAATAACAACATGACTTTCCAAAATCAATTAGTTATTATGAAATAATGCAAAGAAAATGGTTGAGGAGCACCTTAGTTTAGTGTTGGAATTATTATATATTGAGAGGGGAGGGTGAATCAATATATTGCGTAGATTATTATAATTTTGTACTTATCAAAATTTACATCATATTTTTTTTTGTTGCAAAAATAATAATGGATATAGTTGCACACATAATCTATAAAGTAATATCTATATCTATATATATAAAGACATTACACTAGTGGAATACAACAATCTTCAATTGTGAGCACCAACTCACTCAGGCGCCAACTTGATATACAAGTATCAATCTGCTAACTACATACACTGACCTATAAAGACTTCTATCTGCGCATGCATTGAATTGTTGAACTTTAGGAACCAACCTGAACATATATATGCCCCTTTTGCATAAGCTCCAATTTGTAGCACTCTGATACCAACCTGTTGAATATTGAGATCTCCATTTCTTCAACTACAATTGAATGGAAGCACCAACTCCTAATTATATTTACCAACACCGACTATAAGGAGGCTGCAACTCCTTGATTGTTTTACTAGATCCAATTAGAAGGAAGCCATGATTCCATGATCGTTTTACCAACTCCAACGGGAAGGAATCTATGAATCCTTGATTGTTTTACCAACAGCAATTGGAAGGAAGCTGCAAATCCCTTTCCTTGCCCCTTTCCACCTCCCTGATAAGAAAGTGTTTGTGTTATCAAAACTGAAAACTATAATTACCTTATCTACGATGTGCAACTTTATGATTTGCGACTAATGTAGCTTCTCTGATCCGTGTTTCATCCTTTTTGTTATCTGTGTCACAACATTCTGCAATCTATGACAGTAAAAAAATTCTGCAAGTTGCAATCTTCATATATCTGTGGTTTTTCAATATTCTGTCCCTTCTACAATTTTGCAATTTGCGTCGTTTACCGAGTAAAACCTTCCACACATCCCGATTCTAGGTATTATTCTACCTTGTGCACTTCTTTCTATTCATCTTCTGCTGCTCTACATAATTCGAATATGTTGTATAAATTTCTTCTGCTATCAATGAGCCATTGATACCCCAAGAATTAGAAGCTTGCAAAAATAGATTATCTTATTCAAATCCAGACTCCAAGCTTACTTCAAATGCTTCAACCTCTTTCTTATTTATACATTTTATAGTTCAAGAGATGTGTCCACAAGTTGGGATACTTTTTAACTGATGATGCCCCAACTTGGTTGCTTCTTCATCAAGTTAACCACCACATGTGTTCTGTGGCGACGTTTGGCCTTTGGTAATTCATCTTTGTGGGGTTTTGCGCACTAATGCCCATTTTCTTGATGGTATTTACACACATATGTCCCATGTCATAGTTGGATTTGTGCACTTCCCGACCTTCCATATTTTTTCTCTAGTATTCTTCAAATTGGATTTAGACATTGAGCGACTTTGCCTGTTAGGTTATCCTTTAACATCCTGATTTATTGTCATCATTTGACATCCTTATCTATTGTCATCCTTTGAAATTCTTCTCTTTTGTCACCAATCCTTCAACAAGTTTGTTGGTTCATCCTTTAACATCAATGACAATACAAAGGTTCAACAATCCCCCCCATTAGGTGATTTTTGAGGTAAAAAATGGGTCTCCAAACAAAAAATGTACTATCAAAATCAACTTTACAAGAACCAATTAGATTATAGAAAATGACATCATTCCATTATTAAAAATATAAATGGTGAATTAAAATTCATACTTAACCATATTCATAAAAGAAAAAAGTACTTGTAAATTATTTTTGTATATAATATATATACTTGGTACTCTTAAAGTACTACAACTTTAAAGTACTCCCACGTTTCAATATAAAAATATATTTATAATTAAAAAATCAAATCATTAATTGTCCTTTTCGAATATACCCCTTTCGTATATATCCCTTTCGAATAAGGTAATGTGAATATTAACATGTAAAATTATAACATTAATGCTCATTGCACCAAAGAGGTGTATTCTACATCCTAGTAAGGAAGAGATGTGTAACTCCTTTCGTGCTCATCTTAGAGTTGACACATGTACTTTATAAAAATAATAAAATATTATTAAAAATAACATGTCCACTTAAATTAAATTTAAATTATTTAGAATTACACATATATAAAATAACATAAATTAGATAAACTAAAACCGTAAATATTGGATTACACATTTCCTCAATATTAAAAAAAAGAATTTGTATCTTGAGAAATTTAATCTCTCTTAATACTTAGTAAATTTCTTTTTAGATAAATCTATACTAAATATAAATCAAGTAAATATTATAATATAAAATTATATCATAAAATGTATAACTTATGAGTTGATATTATATATAATAAATATAATACTTCATATTGTTATATTCTCTTCTTCTCACGTCATAATGTTATACCATGAAATCACGATATGAATGTCATGTTAATTGTAATATTATAGTATAATGCATTAATAAAATGGCATGTTAATTAATGTTGTACCATGAAATCACGATATGAATATTATGTTAATTGTAATATTATAATATAATAAATATAATGCATTAATAAAATGGCATGTTAATTGTAAAGTTATATTATTAATTGTATTAAGTTAACGTAATATTATTTTATAATAATTAATAGGTGAGATAATATGAAAGGTTCATTATAATATTATATTATAATAATTAATATATTAGTTGTTATAATTAATTATTGAATAACATGACATGTATAAAAGAAATTATGATAATTTTTACGAAGTTTTAGGGTCATTATATAATATATATTAATATATATAATTTAAAATATATATAATAAAAAAGTTTGTGCTAAAAATTTAATTTAAAGTTATAATTCAGAACTAAAATATTTTTTTCTTAACAAGTTTATGAGTACTTTATTTTATTCCATTGATGTATTGAAAATTGAAAAGTACTTATGTTTTTAGTTATATTAAAAAATATTTTTTCTTAATTTTATTTGTACATTTCTTTTCAATTTAACTTAATCATAGTTACATGAATTGTAGCGCAAAATGTGAATTGTAATATACCTTCCATACAAAATGACAAATTCACAATATTTTATTAATCAAAACAAAAATTGTACCATTAAATTTCATTTTATAAGAACCAACAGGATTCAAGACGATGATATCAACCATAAGAGTAAAATTTGTAAAAACAAATGGAGGGAAAATAAAAAACTAATTTTTCTTATCGTATTTATGACGTATCTCTTTATCGGTTCACCCAAATTTAGAGTTTAGCGACTTGTTGGATGCAAAATTTAATTCTGCATCCAACCCATAAGGGATGAATATGACTTAGGAACACTTATAACGGGATGGTGGTCAGATATACATCAATAGGAGTTTGAATGGCTCCTCCCTTTCTTGGTTTGCTGGGCTATATGGAAAGCAAGAAATAAAGCCATCTTCGACAGAATTGTAATGCTCTTCCCTATTACAATTACAATTATTCTACAAAATACAATACACACTTATAGGTAAAATAAAATAGTCAAGGTAAGGTATTCCATAATCTTTGAGCCTTTAGAAATAAAAACAAAGCTGTGGGGCTACCTTCGACGGGGCCTCTACTGGAAACCCAAGCATGCGTGGTGCTGGAGGGATAACATTACTTTTAGAAAAGAATTCAATCTCCTTTAGTTGTGGGTTGGGTGATGATTCCAACAACACGGTGGAGATAAAAGTAGTTATTGTATAAGTGGAGCTAGCACTGGAAAGAAATGTGAACACGTTTCATATCTTCGGTGACTCCCAAGTGGTGTTGAACTGGATAATAGGTTAATTAAGGCAATATAAAATACATTTTTTTCGTGAAATTTTTATTTTTGGGTGCAGTGGGTACCTCAGAAGTATGCAGTGTGGTTATGGGTTGGATGCGGAATTAAATTCCACATCTAATGAGTCCCTAAACTCGAGATTTGGGTAAACCGATAATGAGATATGCAAAAAATACGATAAAAAAATAGTTTTTCTTTTTACCCTAAAAAATTTAGAACTTTTATTTATTATTATAACTCTTATTCTATTATTTCCCTTATGAGGTCTATTTTAGACCTCAAAACTCCCCTAATAGTCTTTGGCATTGATGTCAACACCAACTTACAATGAGCTTGCCCTGAAAATGAGCTCTTCTTCTCTGCACATAAATGCTCCGATGTGTTCATGCCTTTCGAATTTGCTTTGTTCTTTTGTGTAGATCCTTTCTTCAGTTCTTCAACCTTTCTTCATTAAATTTTATTCTCCTTTTGTCCTTTTTTTTATTCTCTCTCTTTGACATCAATGGAAAAGGGATTCCTTTGGAAATCAACTCCCCATGTCATCATGCTTCATCTTGCTAATGCCTGATCTATTGTACTATCACATATACTTCCTTTTTATGTTTGACTATACCGAATCTTGCCATTCACATGTGTTGCCTTCCAACATCTTTAGATCATTGTATTTTGATATTAACTGTGATCCGAAAATGACAAGATCTACTAATACTTGAATATGCATGTGAATTCTTAAACCACATAACTTATAAAAAGACTTGAAATACCAAGCTTATCAAAGGCTCACAAATAATTGAAAGAATACAAATGAACAAATAATACAAACCATAAGAATGTGGACACCGTGTGATAACAGAGTTCGAACCTGATGCACTACATCTTCGGGTTCAACTTCAATGAGGACCAATATTATTAGGCTTCGAAATGTCTCAACAGGTACAAAATGACCTTTTCAAAACAACTACAGAGAGACTTAGGCTTCAAAAATGAAGTCCTCTCTGTTGATTTTTTGAGCAGCATCGAGAGCCCTCCTCTTCGGAGAATGGGACCACTTGGTCCGGGACCACGGTGAAGACTCAACTCAATGTTGAGTGACCATTCTGTTGAATGGTAGATATCTGGTTTCGGACCATGATATAAACCCAGATCTGCCCTGGGTAGACTCAACCTTATGTTGAGTAGACATCTGGTCCGGGACCACGATGTAGATCAGTATGGGACTGGTAGACTCAGCTTAGTTCTGAGTAGCCATTCTCTGGGAGAATGAAGACACTGTAAGCCCTAGACTGGGTTTGGGCATGTGTGTAGCACTTTGACCCTTGATCTATGGGCGTGGTGTGCTTCTCTAAGGATTAGCTACCCTTGGTTAAGTTACCCTAGCACCAGATCTAGGTGTCACACAATGTGTGAGATAAAAGCATTAATAGCTCTCTTGGTTTATGATGATGTACTTTTGAAATAAAAAAGTACCACATGCAATGACCATAGGGGCACTTGGTAAAAGGCCAAAGTCAAAAGTCAAAAAATAAAAAATAAAAAATAAAAGTACCTTTCTGGTAATAGTGAAAGTGAAATTAGGAAAATAATAAAAATATTATTATTTTTATCTTTCATAATCTTGTCCACCTAAAAGGACCACATGTGGAAAACAAAATTAAATGACTTCTTATAAAAGCCAAATGAAAAAAATAAAAGTACCTTTTTGGTAAAAGTGAAAGTGAAATTAAGAAAATGATAAAAATATTATTATTTTTATTTTTCTTAATAAAAGAAGGACTTCTTATAAAAGTCAAAGGAAAAAATAAAAGTCCATTTTTGGTAAAAGTGAAAGTGAAATTAGGGAAAAAAATAAAAATGTTATTATTTTTATTTTTCCTAATCTTGTCCACTTAGAGGTGAACAAAGGCTATAAAAGAAGATCAAGCCTTTCATTTGTTACACACACTTTTGCTCTCACAAGAGAAGAAAACTATCTTATGTTCAAACCCTCAGCTAGGGTTTTATCAGCAAAGTCCATCTTCAGCATTTTTGCACAGCTATCTTCAGCATTCCATTTTTTGGGCAGATTTCAGCAGTATGATATTTTCGGACAATTTTCAGCAGTCTAATATTTTTAGACAGTTTTCAGCAGTCTGATATTTTTAGGCAGTTTTCAGTAGTCTGATATTTTCAGACAGTTTTCAGCAGTCTAATATTTTCGGGTAGTTTTCAACAGGCTGATATTTTTGGGCAGTTTTTAGACAGTCTGATATTTTCAGGCAGTTTTCAGCAGTCTGATATTTTTGGGCAGTTTTCAGCAGTCTTATATTTTCAGACAGTTTTCAACAGTCTGATATTTTTGGGCAGTTTTCAGACAATTTGATATTTTTAGGCAGTGTTCAGCAGGCTGATATTTTTGGGCTGTTTTCAGATAGTCTGACATTTTCAGGCAGTTTTCAGACAATCTGATATTTTCAGGCAGTTTTCAATAGTCTGATATTTTCAGACAGTTTTCAGCAGTCTGATATTTTCAGGCAAGAGAGAGAAAATCTCAGTTTTTCTGAGAAAGCCCTAAATTGGTAATTTTCTGTAATTTTGGAAATTGTGGGTAAAATTATCAGTCTAATTTTTACTGATGAATTTTACAGTTACTGTGGTCAAAATCCAAATTTGGATTTGAGAAACTTTTTGAAGAATTTCTTAAGCCATCTCATTTACGAGATGAGCTATTAATGCTTTTGGGGTTTTTGTCCTTTGAAGGTTTCCCTAGTGAAAAATATTGTGTCCATGTGTGCTGATGTGATGAATGCACTTTTACTACACTACTGATCTATTTATGTTTATCTGCAAATTTTTGAAGTTTATGCTAATGCTGAAAATTCAACATGGTATCATAGCTTAGCATGTGAAAACACAGTAAAGGGATACTACTGTTGTTTCTCACTAGATCTTGGAATAAGATTTGGAGATCGAACATTTGGATAAGTGACAGAGATGTCCACCGTTGGTTTCAAACCGAAAGAGAAGCTCTCTGGTTCAACAAAATTCAATTCCTGGAAGGCCAGGTTGACATCCATTCTTGATTAGAATGACTTGGATGACATTGTTCTTAATGTCATAGAAGAGCCAACTACAAATGCTGGTAGGATTTCCTACAAGAGGAAGCAAGGTAAGGCTAGAAGATTTATTTATGATTCTATCAAAGAAGAATTTATGCCTAACATCACATCCTTGAAGACTACTAAAGAATGCTATGATACATTGGTAAACCTCTATGAAAAGAAGGCTCCCAGTCAAAAGAGAGTCTTAAAGAAGAGGCTACGAACTTTGAAGCTGAACAAAGATGAAAGTGTTGGTTCTTTCTTCACCAAGATCAAATAGGTAAGAGATCAACTCCATGCTATTGGTGTTACTGTTGATGATGATGATCTTGTACAAACAGTGGTTGATGGTCTCCCAAGCTCTTGGGAAACCTTCATGGCATTCGTCTGTGGACGAGAAAATCAACCAACCTTTGAAAGGATTTGGCATGATTGCATACAAGAAGAAGCAAGGAACACTGACAAGGTAATTAAGCATGATAACCTTGCACTTGCAGCAAAGACCAAGAAGTCTTTCTGTAACACCCCGGTTTTGACCCCGTTGCATTAGATGTACATGATGTATATATTGGAAATGATCATGGTGCGGAGCTAAAGGCCAAGGCCCCACCATTGATCGGTTATGTTATGTTTTGGATTTAAATTTGTCACCGATGGTATATCGGGGCATGCGGCATATATTATGTTTGTTATCATGTAAATATGCATCTATAATTAATTAAATGAACCCGACCAGCTACGATCGCGGCAACTAAAATGAGAAAGGGGCATGATTTTCACAAGGATAAGGATGTGGGGGAATTGTCAAACCTTGGCCAATAAGGGAAAATACCCATGTGTCTTCTTTCCTTGTCTTACCCAACCACTTTCATTGAGAATTGATGTTGGTGGTTGAGGCAATTATTGCTTTGGGAGTGGTGTGGCAGGACTGTCAGTCCATGCCTACATGCACACTCCACCACGGTTGACTTCACAATGGAAGAGAAACCACTGCGATCACTCACGTAGACATTCATTCTCTCCATGCCTGTGCTGAACACTCACGCACTTCCAATTCGCGTCGTCTCTGTAGGTTGTTCGTCCTCACGCAGGGACCATATTGCGTCCATTATCCTCACGCATAGGTATGCTTCTGTGTTGGATTCACATAGCTAGCCGGGAGCTGTGCGTTTTCACCCATGATCTACTGTGTTTGCTGTGGTCTTCCTTACGTTTTGGGACGGGAGTCTGCTCATTTCACGCACAGTTTGGAAGTCGGTATTTTTCTCTTCCTCAGCATGGTTTATGTATGTTTTTCCTTACCAATTCGTGGCCGGTACATATGTTTGCCTCTGCCCAGCTGTGAAGGTGGTTTTCTTATCTTTCCATCCTTGGACTGTGTAAGCTCCTTGGCGGCTTCATTGTTCAGATCGGGTCACTGGTTTCCCCACGTGGTTGTCTGTGTTTTTCGTGGTCTTCTTTACAATTTGGGGACTGTTGTAAATTTCATTGAGAGTCATTTTGGCCACGATAGGGCCAAGAATGACTCAGGAATTGGATTTCCTGTCTTAAGCTGGATCAACTGTTTGATTGAATGTGTGCAATGGTGGGTCTTCGGACTATGTAGGGAGCAGGGATGGGGCTTGGTTTGCTTGATAAAACTGGTGGCTGGAAACCACACAGACAGAGCTAGAGGGCTGGCCTTCTTCTCCATCACCCCTGGATAGCATTGGAAGGGAATGCAGGGCCTGAGGGAATATGTAGCAGAGAAGGGAATGATTCCTTGTGTTGGGTGTGTGTGGGTGTCTTAGAGGTCAGGCTAGTTCTGGTGTAGGTGTTCTTGGCTCTGTAATGAGCTCACCAGCTTAGCATTGAGCCTTTCCCCAACTCCTTGATGGCCTGATAAACCCAACTATGTTGGATTGGCTGTGTTTTGTGTATCCTTGGCTATGTGTAAGCCTGCTTGTTCCCTTATTCCTTGGAGAATCATGCCCAGCTCGGGGGTGGCAGCGCTGCTGAGATATTAAGGAGAACGTTGGCCTATGGTTGGGTGGAACGTTGCAGCGGCGTAGTTGGTTGCGGAGCGAAGTTCTCATAAGATAAGTGATCTTGTCCATTTTTACTTCTGCAACCATGTTTACTGTTAATGATATGATGAACATGTTAAATGAACCCTTGTGTGAATGCATGTTGATTCCGCTGTGCATGATAAATAACTATAACTGTGTATGATAAACAATTGCACTGGCGCATGTTTTACTACAATGCATTTTCTTTCAACATTCTGTTTCAACAATTTTATGCATGTACATGTTCATGGGGCTAGTTGCCCAGATGGTTAACGCCATGGTCGTCGCATCCTCTTCGCCGGTCGGAGGGATGAGGACGTGACACTTTCCCTCAGCAGAAGAAGGGTAAGAAAGCTCAGGGTAAGTTTTTTGACATGTCCAAGATTGAATGTTATACTTGTCACAAGTTTGGACATTATGCTAGAGACTGCAGGAAGAACAAGAAGAAACCCAAGAGAAGGTTTCAAGCATCTACTGTAGAAGCAGAGGAAAAAGAAGATGAAAAACCAAAGAAGAAGAAGAAAACCAAGGCTAATAAAATGGATGAGCCTAAAAGAGAGTACTATTTGATTTATGCTTTAATTGGTTCTTTCTTAGCTTGCTCCACTTCTTGGTTGGTGGACAGTGGTGCCTCTAGGCACATGACAGGTAACCATGGTACCCTTACTAGTTACCGAAAGAAGAAGTTCACCACTTAGGTAGAACTTGGAGATGACTCCACTTACAATATTGAAGGAGTTGGCTCAACTTCACTTCAACTTGACTAAGGTACGGTTCTTCATATTGATGATATTCTTTATGTTCCTGGGTTAAAGAAGAATATTTTATCTGTTGTTGGTTTAGAAGACAGGGGCCACAGAGTCCTCTTTATGGACAAAAAGGTCTTTTTATGGGAAAAAGACACAGATCTAGACTCAGTAGTTCAGATTGGGGTTCGATAGGGAGACCTCTACAATGCCTCCAAAAGTTTCCACTCATGCTTTGGTACATCACACAGTTGATCCTTGTGAAATTTGGCATAGAAGGTTTGTACACCTTCACTACACAACTCTCCCAGGATTCCAGAAGAGGGTCACAGGTATGCCAGAAGTTTCTCCAAAGCATGAAGGAATTTGCAAAGGATGTGCTCTAGGTAAGAACACTAAGAAATCCTTTCCCAGAAACAAGAGTAGATCTAAAGGCATTTTCGATTTGATTCATTCTGACATTTGTGGGCCCATGTCTTCACCCTCCTTGAGAGGGTGTTTATATTATGTCTTGTTTATTGATGAATACTCTCGGAAGTCTTGGATTTACTTCCTCAAGGCCAAGAGTGAAACCTTTGACAAGTTCAAAGAGTTCAAGACACTTATTGAAAATCAGATTGGCAGGCACATCTGTATCTTGAGATTAGATAACGGAGGTGAGTATGAATCTAATGAGTTTGATGATTTTTGTCGAGAAGCATGAATCAAGAAAGAGCTGACAGTGCCTTACAACCCCCAACAGAATGGGGTTGCAGAAAGGAAGAATAGAACGATTTGTGAGGCTGCTAAAGCCATGATCACTGATCTAGATATTCCTTTGTCTTTATGGGATGAAGCTACCGAAACGACAGTGTACATCCAGAACATAAGCCCTAATGCTGTCTTGGGTGAGAAGACTCCAGAAGAAGTATTCACCAAGAAGAAACCTGCAATTGATCACATGAGGATATTTGGCACTCCTGTGTATGTTCATGTGCCAAAAGAAAAGAGGGTCAAGCTAGAGCCTTTTGGTAAGAAAGGCTTATTTGTTGGGTACAATGATTGCTTGAAGGATTATTGAGTATATATACTTGGACAGAGGTACATTGAGGTCAAAAAAGATGTGATCTTCCATGAGGAAGCAGTGTTTCGTAAAACACTAGAGCTTTCACCGGAAGATGCAGTTCCTCCACTTGAGTTTCCAGATTCAGAAATTCAGAGGGAGGAAGAGTTTTATGATCAAACTCCAGATGTTCCTGAGAACATTGAAAGTCCACTAGAAGAACTACTTGAAGTTCCTCCTTCCAAAAGGAAACCTGCTTGGTACCGATAAATGGTATAAGAAGCCGAGAAGCATAAAGCTCCTCCAAGGATTTTCAGAGAAAGCATAAGACCACAGAAGTACTCCAGTCTTATGAGTCAGCTTATCAGTTCAGAACCTTCATCATACGAAGAAGCAGCATGTAAACAGGTATGGGTTGATGCCATGATTGAAGAGTATAAGTCAATCATGAAGAATGATGTTTGGAAAGTTGTTCCCAGACCTACAGGAAAGTCAGTAGTGACTTCCAGATGGCTTTATAAGATCAAGCATGCTACAGATGGCAGTGTGGAGAAGTATAAATCCACATTCGTAGCTCATGGCTTCACTCAGAAAGAAGGCATTGACTATGACGAGACATTTTCACCTGTTGCCAAGTACACTACCATCAGAACCATCATCTCACTTGCTGCAGTATTCAGATGGAAGTTACATCAAATGGATGTAAAGACAACCTTTCTCAATGGTAAGATTGAGGAAGAGGTTTATATTGAACAACTTGAAGGCTTTGTTACTGATGGGAAGAAGACCCATGTATGTAAACTGAAGAAATGATAGTATGGACTAAAACAGGCTCCGAGAGTCTGGTATGCCAGGATGGATGGATTTCTCCATAGCTTGGGGTTCTCCAAAAGTATAGCGGATTATAACTTGTACTTTAAAGTTGTTCATAATCATTTCTTGATACTTGTTCTATATGTAGATGACTTGTTTCTTACAGGTGATGAACAGTTTATAGACTAGTGTAAGAGGGAGCTTACCTCTGAATTCGAGATGAAAGATCTTGGAATGATGCATTACTTCCTTGGCTTAGAAGTTTGGCAAAAGCCAAGTGAGATCTTCCTGACACAAGGAAAGTATGCAATGGATATCTTGCAGAGAATTAGGATGCAGGACTACAAGTCCATGACCGTACCAATGACTATCAACTTGACAAAGTTGCGAGACCCAGCCTCTAGTTCACAGAATGTGGACTCTACTCTATATAGATAGCTCATTGGTTCCCTGATGTATCTTGTGCATACGAGACTAGACATCTACTACATAGTGAATGCACTGAGTTAGTTCATGTCAGATCCGAAGCACATACACTTCGTAGTCGCCAAACATGTACTCAGCTATGTGCGAGGGACTATCACTTATGGGCTCAGGTATACTTCCAACAGTGGAGTATTGTTATCTGGATATTCAGATTCAGATTGGGCTGGCAGTGCAGTCGACCGAAAAAGTACCTCTAGTTATTGCTTCAGTATGGGATCAGCAATGATCGCTTGGTCCAATAGGAAGCAAGGTTCCATAGCTCAAAGTACAGCTGAGGCAGAGTATATTGCTGCAATCGATGCCTGCAAGAAAGCAATTTGTCTCAGAAAGTTGTTATCTGATTTGTTCGAGGGAAAGCTTGACTCAACGATCATCCATTGCGATAATAAGAGTTGCATAAAGATTTCAGAGAATCCACTGTTTCATGACAGATTGAAACACATTGAAATGAGGTATCATTTCATCAGAGACCTAGTGCAGAGAGGTGCTTTGAAGTTGCAGTACATTCGTACAGATGAACATATTACAAATATCTTGACCAAACCTTTAACAACATCAAAGTTTGTGTACTTTCGTGACAAGCTTGGTATGGCAGAGAATGCCTCTCTCGCTGAGAGGGAGTGTTGATTTTCTGAGCATCATCGAGAGCCCTTCTCTTTGGAGAATGGGACCACGGTGAAGACTCAACCCAGTGTTGAGTGACCATTCTGTTGAATGGTAGATATCTAGTCTGGGACCATGATATAAACCCAGATCTGCCCTGGGTAGACTCAACCTTATGTTGAGTAGACATTTGGTCTGGGACCACGATGTAGACTAGTCCGGGACTGGTAGACTCAACTTAGTTCTGAGTAGCCATTCTCTGGGAGAATGAAGACACTGTAAGCCCTAGACAGGGTCCGGGCATGTGTGTGGCACTTTGACCCTTGATCAATGGGCTTGGTGTGCTTCTCCAAGGATTAGCTACCCTTGGTTAAGTTACCCTAGTACTAGATCTAGGTGTCACACCATGTGTGAGATAAAAGCATTAATAACTCTCTTGGTTTATGATGATGTACTTTTGAAATAAAAAAGTACCACAGGTAATGACCACAGGGGCACTTGGTAAAAGGCCAAAGTCAAAAGTCAAAAGTAAAAAAAAATAAAAAAAATAAAAAAAATGAAAGTACCTTTTTGGTAATAGTGAAAGTGAAATTAGGAAAAGAATAAACATATTATTATTTTTATCTTTCCTCATCTTGTCCACCTAAAAGGACCACAGGTGGAAAACAAAATTAAAGGACTTCATATAAAATCCAAAGGAAAAAAATAAAAGTACCTTTTTGGTAAAAGTGAAAGTGAACTTAGGAAAAGAATAAAAATATTATTATTTTTATTTTTTTTAATTAAAGAAGGACTTCTTATAAAAGTCAAAGGAAATAATAAAAGTATCTTTTTGGTAAAAGTGAAAGTGAAATTAGGGAAAGAATAAAAATATTATTATTTTTATAATATTATTATTTTTCCTAATTAGAGAAGGCTTGTATGTGTAACCATATAATAATGTGAATTTGTTTATATTTTACCCAAAATGGAAGCATGCCCATATTGGAGGTTTAATCCGCAAAAATCAAACTTAAAAATATATATTCCTACATCCCTTACCAAAAGGAGCTCTTGGTGCGTTGGTTGAAAACATTGGCATGTTGGGAGGAGGTTAGGGGTTCTAAAGCGTGGACCTCTACTCTTATGATGTTTTTGGTTGGCATATATATATTGGATATTGTGTTGGCTCTTGGTTCCTCCTGCCAGTGCTGTGGTTTGTTTTGTTGTGGACATGCGAAATGGTTGATATATTACACATGGGACTGAGATATAAGCCTTCGACCCTCCCCTTTTGCAAAATAAGAACTGATTCAATTTTAAATAGGAGTGGACTCTTATACAGTTAAGAAATATCGACAAAAAATATGGTTATGTGTACATTGCAGAGACTCTAGCGGAGGATAGGTCAGGGGTTTGAATCGCTTGGCCGCTAATATGTTTTGGTAACTGAAGCCACCGGGTGGCCAATCGGATCTCCATGTGGCATCCCCTGATTGGTCCACGTGTTTTCCCACCAGATGCCAATTGTGCCACAAACTTGCCAACTAAGCATTGCCAAATGGATAACAACTTGCCACATGGCGCTCTATGAGTGTTCCACATCAGTGCCATACATGCCACGTGTCACCCTTACAGTAGTGTCACGTAGAAGCATAATAAGAACCAATGTTAGAATCATTACCAACAATAGATTTACCTTTCACACCTACGATTGTTATCTTTGTTTCTTCCTCAAAATATGATCCAAGGTCCTCAACAATAACCATGGTATTTTGCTTCTCTTTCTGATCCTTAAACCATTATAATTTCAATTATGGATGAAGTACCCAATACTTTGCTTCTTCGTTCCCTTTCTTTTGAAAATATGAGCATGTAGGCCTCTCATCACTTTTCCTTACTATAGCTGCATGCTTACCTTTCCCTGTTCTATTACCTTCTTTCGACTAGTTTGATTCAACTGAGGAAACGTTATAATGAGTATTATTCTCTTTGGATTCAATGTGCGTAGCTTGCACACATACCTCATCAAGGTTAGTAGGATTAAACATAAGTATTATGTGACACACATAACTATGTAATCCTCCAATAAACTTGATAAGCGTTTCTTGAGTGTAAATAGGTATACCCAAAATCAAATCTCTCTTTTTGAATGCTTGCGTGTATTGTTGTACATTCTTACCTTTACCTTGTCTTAAGTTTTTCCAATCAATCATGGCTTGTTGCATGTATCCTAATGGGTAGAATTGCTTCTTTAACGCAACAGTAAATTCATACCAAGAAGAAATAATTTTACCTTTTCTAAGGAGGTCTTCCCGTGTCTTACTCTCCCACCATATGAGTGCAGTGCCTCAAAGATGAAGAGTAGCCAAATGGATATTTGCACTATCATTTGCAAGCTTTTGGATCTTACCATACACCTCAATCTTCCTGATCCAATCATCCAATTTTTTTGCATTAAGTTCACTATTATATGTAGGAAAATCAAACTTAATATCAAGTTTCAAATAAGGTAGATCAGACTTAGCCTTCTCAGGTTGTTTCTTTGGATTTGAAGAAGCAGTACTAGAGCTTTCACAAGAGTAAGAAGAAGATGGATACGAAGGCTTAGAAGGGTATCCTCCTTTTCCGAACTCATTATCCTTTGATTTCTCCTTCTTCATTTTCTTCTTTTCCAATTTCTCTTGATAATCTGTAAACGATTTTTCTACTCTGTCTTCCATTTGATAGAAAGCCTCGTGGAAAGCCTTCCCATATTTTTCTCGCTATTCTTCATCCGCCATTTTATTTCTTCGACGTGCATGTCCAATATCTAGATTGAAAGTCTCAAGTTGTCCTTCACCTTGCTTAATCCTTGATCCAGTTAACATTCATGCTCTGAAATTCCATGGTTAGCATGCTCTGATAACAAACTTGATCCGAAAATGACAGGATTTACTAACACTTGAATTTGCATGTGAATTCTTTAACCAATTAACTTATAAAAATACTTGAAATAACAAGCTTATCAAAGGCTCACAAATAATTGAAATAATATAAATGAACAAATAATGCAAACCATAAGAATGTGGACACCATGTGATAACAAAGTTCGCCCCTACTTGATTATGTCTTCGGGACATATCCAATGAAGATCGATCTTATTAGTCTTCGAAATGCTTGAAAAGGTACATAATGACTTCTTCAAAACAACTATTAAGAGCCTTAGGCCTAGAAAATGAAGTCCTCTAACTTTCGAAAGTCTCCCAAGAATGGCTAAAAAAGCCTCTTACAAATCCTTCAAAGGAACTTTGGCATCATATCACCAAAAACTTCAATGCATCTTCCAATGCCCTTCCATGGAAAACTTACATTGCTTATATAGCCCAAAAATCCATAACCCACCTCCAAATACAAACTTGGGATTTACAAATATTTGATCCCAAACTAAATGGGATAAATATCCATTCAAAAATGGATAAAATATATGCAAATCTCCATAAAATACATTTTTTTGGTTTTAAAAACAATAAACAAATCCAAAAATATAATATATATGGTTGAAAAACCATATAATAATGGGAGTTTGTTTAGATTTGACCGAAAAAGGAAGCACGCCCATATTGGGGGTTTAATCCTCCCAAACCAAACTTAAAAATATATATTCACACATACCTTAACAAAAGGTTCTCTTGGTGTGTTGGTTGAAAATATTGGAATGTTGGGAGGAGGTCATGGGTTCAAACCCACATAATTTTACTCTTGTGGATTTTTTTGGTTGGCACACACACACACACACATATATTGGATATTGTGTTGGTTCTTGGTTCCTCCTGTCGGTGCTGTGGTTTGTTATCGACATGTGGAATGGTTGATATATTACACATGGGGCCGAGTGCTAAGCCCTCGACCGACCCCTTTTTCAAAATAACAACCCATTCAACTTTAAATAGGAGTGGACTTGTATACAGTTAAGAAACATTTGTGGAAATCACGGTTATGTAGACGGTACAAAGACTTTTGTAGAGGATTGGTCAGGGGTTCGAATCCCTTGGCCGCTAATATATTTTGGTAACTGTAGCCACCGGGTGGCCAATTGGATCGCCATGTGGCATCCCCGATTGGTCCACATGTATGTCCACTGGATGCTAACTGTGCCACGAACCTGCCAACTAAGCAATTCCAACTGGACTATAACCTGCCACATGGCGCTCTGTGAGTTTTCCACATCAGCACTATACATGCCACATGTCACGCTTACAATGGTGTCACGTGACTCCCCTTTTGCCACTTTTACCTATTTTTCCAAAAGTTCACATCTCAATAAATTTCTCATCTGGAGGCTGTTTTGCGCAAAGTGAATGTAACCAGAAATCTCTCATCGAGCTCTACGCAGTTGGAAGATTTTGTTCTCAATGCAAAGACATTAATTTTGATCGATCTCAGAGATCCTCCTGGATTAGACTGCATCTTAATTAATGTGACATGCATATGTATTTTCATGGGATTTTTCACATGTAGAAATATTATTTGATAGGCATCATTAAATCATCCTGTGGTCTCACACATTTCAATTTGTCATTTCACATGAATCTGACACATTCGATGCAACGTTCTTCCTGAACTACTAATTTTCATGTATTTGACATCTTCTTTATTAATTATTTGTCTTGAATGCTTCTTCAATTTCATGTTCCTTCATTGATTTTGGATTGTGCAAGTTTTCAATCTCTTGACCTGTTAAAGAAAACTTTTTCATGCTCCATAATCACCACTTTTTCTATTTTGATTTCTTCTGTTATGTTGGTTGGTTCTCTTCAGCAAGTTTATGCAGCTGTTACTGTTTTTCTGAAATAGGAGAGTATCAACAGAAAGAAATTACATATCTTAGGAGCACACATGATAATTTTAATTCTCAGAATGAAGAGACGGATATACAAATGTGGTATGGTCAGGTGCAAATAAATGTGTAGCATGACGAGGAAATTGTTTCCTTAAAGAGTGGAGCGAATCAGATTGTTGAGACGAAGGAGCTTAATTTGGTGCAGTTTCTTTAAATTACATACAATGGGCCCACCTCTGGCATTCAAAATACTGATTTTTTCCTTACTTTATCCAATTCTATCAACACTAAACTTCATCATTCATAGCTAGGTTCGGTTACGTTAATGGCTGCAATTTTGTGCACTAGTCAATAAGTTATGTTTTGCAATATTTTTGAACTCTCCATTTTGTATGGCATTTTCATCTTGATGTAATATGAGCTTCGAAGCTCCATTTGTATTTTTTAATCACATTTGAATATATTAAAAATCTCAATTTGCACATTCCTTGTGTGTGTTCAAAAAATACCTTTTCTTTTACTGTTTCATGTATGACAATTCAACATATTCTGGCTTATAAAATAACATCAACGCATGACATTAATGAGATAACAAACTTCAAATGCCTTTTAACTGCAACACTTCACTAACTTAGTCCTTGAATTTTTAATGAACATGGCTTTGAATTCAAGGATCTCACATAATATTTTGATGGTCAATAAGAAAGGCAACAATTACTTGCTGTTTCAGCAGTATTCGCCTGTGATGTTTTCTTGACCCATCGCTTGAAGTGGAAAAATTTCCCTTGACTTTGCATGGGCCACCTTTCCTCCTTTTTCCATACTTTCTTGTGTGTGTTACATAAAATGGTTCTTCTTGGTTGCTTCATTTTCTTTGAACAGGTCCAAGCCTTATGTCCAAATCCACCACACACATAACATCTTATAGTATGACAATATTTTGCTACATGTCCAACATAATTACATCTAAAACATTTCACTATACAAAATTATTTTTTGTAACTAAAAGGATTTTCATACTTGAGTTTATGTCATCCTGTAGATATATCATATTTCTTTTTAGACCCATCTTGGTGTTTTGGAATGAAATCTTCATTTATGTAGCAAATTTTGTCACTTGTGCCTTCATAGCCAAGACCTGCTTTATTATACGGAGACCTCTAATTTCTTAGTATTTCATCCAGAATTGTTGAGCTTTTGTTGAATTTTGCTTGATTTTCTACATCAAGATACAATTCAACCTTTCTTTGATTTGCGCAAATTACTTCGTTTTTTAGATGTAAAATCTCTTCTTCTTTTTTGTGCAATTTGATTTATCTGCAAGTCATTCTTCCCCTTTGTTTCTTACAATTTTTTTTTCAGCGCAAGATTATCCTCTTCAAGTTTTCTAATCTTGATCTATGCACAATTCAATTATGCTTCAAACTCCTTTTATTTTTCACTCATCTGTCTCTCTAATGTTTATTGTGCGACCTTGATCTCATTGGTTTGTTATTCTACATTTTCCAATTGTTCTTTTAGTTCCTTGTTACTCCTTCTCGACTTCTTTAATTCTTCTAATGCATTGAGCAGTTCTCCTTCCCAATCAATGTCTTCATTCTCTCTTATTTAGATTTTGAGTATTCTTATGTGCTACTTGATTTTTCTTTTTCTTCAGACTATGGAGGTGACAAGTAAATTCCAGTGTAAGACCACTTCCTTGATGGTTTCTATGTGCTTCCATGTGTGTCCCTTTAACTGTTGATCCTTTGACAAATGCACATTTATTTCCGTCTTTTGGGTTTTCATATTTAATTAATGCCATAAACAATACTTCCTTTGAATTTTAATGGTTGTCCTCTTCTTCTGATGAGAAACTGTCATCTTTTGAATACAGACTCTTCTTTTGCTTGAAAAATTTCTTCTTGCTCTCTTCCTTGCTATGCTGATTTCTTTGTTCTTGATAGTCTAATTCTTCATCACTATCACTATCTTTGATTTCCTTAAAAGTACACTTGGAGGTGAAGTGAACTATTCTACCACATTTGAAAAAAAAAAAAAAAACATTTATACTTGACACCCCCCCTTTTCAGCTTCCGCACAAAATTTGTTTCTTCTTCATTTGATATGTCAAATGGATCCTTTTGTTTCTGCTTACTACATTTTGATTTTCTTATGGCGTTAAAAGCAACTTATTTTCTGGAGCCATTTTCTTTTTCCATCCTCATATCATATGCAATGAGAATTCCATGTAATTCATCCTTAGTCAAATATTCTAGATTGGCTTTGTCCTCTAGAACTGATATTTTTGAGTTGAAACGAAGCAGAAAGGTTCTCATTATTTTCTACACAATTGACTCTTCTTCGATGGTTTCTTCCAGTCCTCTTATGGATTCATAATCTTGTCAACTTAGAGAAAGTAGGCTGCAATATATTCCTCTTATTTCACTTGTATCATTTCAAACTGCGTTGGATAGGTCTGAAACTTGGTATTTTTAACTTTTTCATCTCCCTAATAGATAATCCTCAGCTTATTCCCAAATCTCCTTGGCTAAGGTACATTGCATGACCTTAGTAAATTCAACATCTGCCAACCCACAAAGTTTTTCATTTCTTTATTTTCCGTTGTACTCATATAGTCTTCTATTCAAAGGTTCATTTGGAGTTGTTGCAGAATTTGTATAGCCATTTACTACCGAATTCCAGATATCTACCTTGAGTGATTGTAAATATACTTCCATTCAGATTCTCTAGAAGGTGTAATTCAAACCATTGAAATATGGTGCTTTGTTGGTGGACAATCCTTCCTACTTGTCCATATCTGAATAAGGGTCAATCTTCCAGTGGTTAAACTGCTACTGAAGACATCCACTTTGATACTAATTGTTGGAATTATTATATATTGAGAGGGTGTGGGGGTTGAATTAGTATATTGTGCAGATTATTATAATTTTGCACTTACCAAAATTTACACCATAAATTTTTTATACAAAAATAATAGTGGACACAGTTGTGCACAAAATAAGTAAATTAATATGTATACACACACACACACACACACACACACACACACACACACATCAGTGGAAGACAATGATCTTAAATTGTGAGCACCAACTCACTCAGGCGCCAACCTGATATACAAGTATCAACCCAATGACTACTGGAACCGACCTGTAAAGACCTCTATCTGCGCAAGCATTGACTTGTTGAAATTCAAGCACCAACATGAATAGATATATGTCCGTTTTGTGTAAGATCCAACTTGTATTACTTAGGCACCAACCTATTGAAGACTAAGATATATTTTTATTCAGCTATAACGGAATGGAAGCATTGACTCCCAATTATATTTACCAACACCAACTGAAAGGATTCTACAATCCCCTGTCTATTTTACCAACTCCAACCGAAAGGAAGATACAAATCCCTGATTGTTTTATCAACCCCAATTGGAAGGAAGCTACGACTCCCTTATTGTTTTACCAACACCAACTGGAAGGAAGTTGCGACTCCCTTTCCTTTCCCCTTTCTGCCTCTCTGATAAGAAGGTGTTTGTGTTATCAAAATTGAAAATTGCAATTACCTTATCTATGAGGTGAAACTTTATGATCTGTGACTTATGTAGCTTCTATGATCTGCATTTTAGCCTTCTATTATCTGCGTCACAACAATCCACGATTTGTGACGGTAAAAACTTCTGCAACTTGCAATTTTCAGATATATGTGATTCTACAATATTATGTGGTTGGTATTTAGTTATTGCTGAGAAGGTGGGGGGGGGGGGTTGGGGTTGAATCAGTAATTGCGCAGATATGAACAATTTTAACTTTTGTAGACTTTCATAAATTTAAACTTTTCAACATTCACAACAATGATTAGAACATTGCAAAATTTTTTGAGATCAAATGTATGTATATGTGTGTGTGGTGTACACACACACATATATTTATGTTGTGGTTCATAAGCCCCCCAGTAGGGCTGCTACATCCATGGGAAGAAATCACAAGGGACCCACCCGAAGGGGCCTCACCCTGTTTGCTTTGATTATGGAGATAACCTGATGGGGAGATCAAGTGAGGCCCTTATATATCAATATATAGTCACCCGGGTATTTGAACCCAATACCTTTTGCTCACAACTTACAACACTCAACCACTTGAGCTATCCCACCAGTCTATATATGTGTCTGTGTGTGTGTGTGTGTGTGCACATTTATGTATGTATGTATATGTATCTATATATACATACATACATACATATATGTATGTATGTATACATATATGTATATGTATGTATGTATGTATGCACATATACATATATGTATATGTATGTATGTATGTATGTATGTACATATACATATATGTATATGTATACATACATACATATACATATATGTATATATGCATACATACATATGCATGCATACATACATACATACATATATATATATGTGTGTGTGTGTGTGTATACATACATATATATACATACATACATACAAACATACATATATATATATAT